>PISX010002003.1:43193-174468 GCA_004024625.1 Mellivora capensis | reverse complement strand
TGGAGCCCATCAAGACAGAACTTCTCTGCCTGCACACGGCCACGTGTCTTACTCTGCCCAATGAAATAAGCCCACTCTCGACCGAGGGGAGGGAAGTGTTAAGAACCAGTGTGTGGGCCCTCCTCTCTCCGCCATGATGACTAGCAAAGGTCCTGATAGGGGTTGTTACCACATCGCCCTGGATCCCGGAGTGAAGACAGCATGGGTTAGAGCCACAGGTGACCTCTGATGAACACGCATTATGGGGAGGGGAGGGATCTATTTGTGGGAGTCCCTGAGATTAGTACCCAGATAACCCTGCCCCTTGAAGGAAGGGCACACCATTAACCTGCAGCGGAAGATGGGTAACTTTGGTGTTCAAGGAAAAGTGGGTAACTCAAGAGTTCTTCCTTATATTCCCTGCCAGAATCCTGCAGGCTACTCCTCCCCAAAACCAATGAAAGGGCTATTACACCACCAGCTGTGGTGGGGTCTGGTTTCATCCCTACTGGTATTACTGTATTTCTTACAAATAGCTCATTAAGGCAATTATCAGTCATTAGCACAGTAGCCCGAGCATCAGCACAATCACACACATTAATAAGACACAATTTAGCAGAGCGAGTAAAGACATGAACAGACTGGGCTCCCTTGTGGGGCACTCATGGCTTGAGCCGAAGAGAGTTCCCACTGAGCTAAAGCGAGGTGCTGCAGAGAAGGCTGCCAGTTCTAGCACCGTCTTAGTGCTCCTTTGCCTACCATTCAATTCAACCAGACCAAATCGAAACCAAACCCAGAAAACCTGCATCTTGAAGGATGAGTAAGAGTCTGACAGACAGAAAAAGTTAGTAGGATTTCCAAGGGGAAAAAAAAAGATCCACAAATCTTGGGAACATGGAGAATCTGTTAGAGTCAGAGAATGGTCAAATTAAGGTCTGATACAGAGATGTAGGGCCCCAGGCCAGGGAAGCCAGGGCCCTACTGGGAACAGTTGTATATAATGTGACCAGTTGTTGACCTTGAGAAGCAATGAGAAGTAATCGAAGACTCTTAGCCATGGACTTGCCCTGAGCTGCTCTGAGCTTTAGAGCAACTCGGCATAGCATGGGAACGATGGGTTAGGAGACACAAGAAAGAGGGGAGCAGACCAGCAGCTAGTGCCATCGTCCAGGCCCCGGGATGATAGGCACCCCTCCCAGGCCTGTGGCAGCTGGGGATGAAAACCCTACTCAGCCGGACGACCTAAATGAAGGAGGAACAGGGGCGCCTGGGTGGCTCAGTGGGTTAAGCCTCTGCCTTCGGCTCAGGTCATGATCTCAGGGTCCTGGGATGGAGCCCCGCATTGGGTTCTCTGCGCATCAGGGAACCTGCTTCCCTTCCTCTCTCTCTGCCTGCCTCTCTGCCTACTTGTGATCTCTCTCCATCAAATAAATAAAATATTTTTAAAAATAAATGAATAAAAATAAAAAATAAAGGAGGAACAAGGAGATGGGGAAATCAGAGAGAAAGTTCCTATGATGGACTCTGCAGTTTCAACCTTGGGGACACAATGGTGTCGTTAAAAGAGACATTTCGACATTATTTTGACAGGTTTAATCTGGGTAGGCAAATGCCGGAGAGGATTAACGCACGCAAATATAGATGTTAAAAACTCATTTCTGTTCCCACTCAAGGGCACTTAATATCTGAACAACTCCAAGAGCAGAGGTCCCAGAGGGCTAAGACCACGAGGTCAAGTTTACACAAGGTGCCAACGTGCTCTGAAACGTACTAAGAACCGTGCCTGCCGTACCCTGCCTTTCTGTGGTTCCGACAGAGCAGCCCACCTGCCCGTGATCTGTGGCATGGTGGTACCGTCTTCTCCTGGTCATTCCTTCCCCCAGGTGTGCACAAGGGATGGCTCTCTCCCCTGCATACACACGAAGCCACATCTCCCCCATTCAAGCCTCAAGGGCCACTGGGATTCGAACCCATAGCCTCCCAGCATGTACGTGGCAGCCAGGGTGAGCTGTCACTGGTGAGACCTCACTCAATCACACGTTCACCTTCACTCCGCTGGGTCAGAGGCACAGATGGCATAGGCCTCGCCAGGCTGTCCCGTCCATCCATCAGCCCCTCTGAGATGTCCCCCTGGGGACTCTGGTCCATGACTGAGCTTCCCTTTGTGTGGAGTAGCTCGTTCCATAAGCACAGTCAAGCCTCAACAGCTGTCCGGGCCAACAGCGCAACATGGGTCAAGAAGCTCCTTCACAGTCTGTCTGCTCATCCCACAAACATGGACACTGCCCTGACAACACGCCAGGCCCTGGGCTAGACGAGGAGGCACGGAGATGAAAAGAAAACCATCTGTCCTTCAAGAAGTTCACAGCCTCCTCAAGGAGACAAAGAAAGAAAAGGACAAATAAAATACAGTCTATTTAATGCAACGGGTTCTGCGTGCTTCCTAGTCTCTTTTCCATTAGGAGGTACCAAGTTAGTATGTGAACTGAAACTAAGGGAATAGTCTGTATTTAAGTGGTTCCCTTGGTCAACCAGGTTGCTGTAGCAAAGTACCATGTGCTCGGGGCTTCAGGAACAACAGAAATTGATTTCTCATGAGTCTGGAGACTGGGAGTCGGCTGGCATGGTTGGTTTCTGATGAGAGTTCTGTTCTCTTGCAGGCCTGCACACTCCATGCTTGGGAAGTCTTTTGGTGGTGACTCTTATTAGGGCACTAATCTGTCTCTGGAGGACTCCACCTTCATGACCTTAAGGACCTCCCAAAGGTCCCACCTCCTAATACCATCACGCTGGAGATCAGGATTTCAACATTTCAATGAGGAGTGGGGGGGATAGAGAGGAGACATTAGGTCTACTGCAGGGTCATGATTAAACATATCCACTGCATTCAGAAGTGCCATTCTTAAGCAGCAACAAGATTTCCCAATGAGGATGCCAAGCTTGTGGAAATGTAGCAGTGTCATAGATTTTTCTGTTCATCTTCTGACAGCCAAGGACCAAGGACCAGAAACAAAACAGGTGCCAACACTGTCCTATACAAGCATGCAGGGGAAAGACAGGTGTGTCCAGGATCCTTTTAGAACAAGGCAGGGAATAAATGTAACAGGATTGGGAACGGTGAATGCTGTCTTCAGAAATGGTGACATGTTGCCATTCCCACTGGGACACAAGCATTGGGAAACAACACGTCACTTCTGCCTCCGCTCAGCCCTCAGCTAGGATAACAGAGCACAACTTCAGGATGGTCCATCTTTTCTGCTCATCACAGATCTCCTGGTGAAATGCATTTTCACTGGGGAAACCCTAGCACTCCTGAACACCACACTTGCCCCCATCTTTTTTTTTTTAAGATTTTATTTATTTTATTTAAGAGAGAAAAAGAGGGAGAAGAGGGGGCAGAGGGAGAGAATGTCAGGCAGATTCCGTGGAGCCTGAGGCTTGATCTCATGACCCTGAGGTGGTGACAGAGCCGAAACCAAGAGTTGGACAGTTAACCGACTGTCCCACCCAGAAGCTTCATACTTGTCCCCATCTTCATAGATACTTCCAGCTTTCCTTAACGCATGCATTCTGCAATGTTCCCAACTTCAAAGCCCTTCTAGGAACATCTTTAGATGATAAAACAAATGTCCAATTGTAACAACTCAATGAACACTAAACAGATACACACAGAAGCAAACTATTATCTACTGAGTGTTCAAATCATGCCAGATACACTCCACGCTCATAATAAGCATAAAAAAGTTTTATTTTTCTCGTTTTAAAGGAAAAAAAATGTTTAAAAGCATTACCGAGATTCAATTACTTATCACAACGTAGGATGGGAAGGAAGGTATATTGAGGTCAAGATTCTAAGTCAGGGGGCGCCTGGGTGGCTCAGTGGATTAAGCCTCTGCCTTCGGCTCAGGTCATGAACTCAGGGTCCTGGGATCGAGCCCCACGTCGGGCTCTCTGCTCAGCAGGGAACCTGCTTCCCCCCTCTCTCTGGCTGCCTCTCTGCCTACTTGTGATCTCTCTCTCTCTCTCTCTGTCAAATAAATAAATAAAATATTTTAAAAAAAAGATTCTAAGTCAGGATATTAATATCCTCTCCATGGATCCCCTCACTTGGCCATTTCAAATTCCAGACTGTTCTCCTGGAAAGGCTGGTCTTACGGGCTATCACTCTCCTGTAAGTGCCTCTGGCTCTCAAATCGTTCTCCTCAACCTGACCTTACCCACCACCATCTATCCCTAGACCTAAGATGCTGGCTATTGTATCTGACCAGCAAATGATACTTTTCCAATAGTGCCCAACAGGGGCAAAGACAGTATTTGGTTCCTGACATCTCAATGACAACGACTGTAATGGATAGGTTTGTGTGTCAACACGGCTAGTCTACAGTCCCTGGTCATTTAGCCAAACGCCAGCCTCTGTGTTGCGGTGAAGTCATTCTGTGGACGTGGTTCACATGTGTAATAACTGACTTCAAGGAAAGGAGATGAGCCTCAACACTGTGAGTGGGCCTCGTCCAATCAGTTGAAGAGCTTAGGAGCAAAAACCAAGGTTTCCCAGAAGAGAAGAATTTCTGCCTCAAGACTGTAGTCCTGACTCCTGCCTGAACTTCCAGCCTCCTGGCCCACCCTACGGAAGTCACAGCTCCCACAGTCCCATGAGACAAGTCCTGAAAAGAAAGCCTATGGTATATGATCTGTCTCTCTCTCTTCGTCCTCCTGGTTCTGTTTCTCCAGAGAGCCCTGCCTGAGATAAGGACCAACACGTGCAGAATGTGACTCCATGTGAACAAGTCGAATGGAAATTCGATCCTCACAACAGGTCACCGATGTAAGTAAGACCATCTCTTCCACAGAGGAGGAAACCACAGCTCCCCGCAGAGAAACAAGGTGTCCAAGGAACACACAGAAATGACAGGGCCATCTCATAGACCTCTGGATTCAAATGGTAGGCGATATTCTCCCAAGACACACTGCCCCTGCCCAAAAGCCACCATCACGTAATCCCTAATCAAAATACCCGAGGAAAGGAGAGCTCGCAGCTTGCCACTGGCTATGTTCTGAGCACAGGCCAGGGAAGATGGGCGCCCACAGCCTAGGCAAACTGGTTCCTCGCCTCTCGGTGGGGGACCTCCAATATGGTGGCCCAGAGCCTACCACGGGCAACTTCTCCTAGGACAGTAATGAGACCCAGGAGACATGAAGAAGGGACTAGCCGAGGGGAGTTTCCCTCCGTCCTTATCACCTTGGCTGAGCCCTGGGCCCTCCTAGTCCGCTCCCTTATCAAGCTGTCCAGCTGTCCAACGTGAATGCCAAAATCGCTGCTCTTCATTAATTCACTGGAAGCCTTCGTGTAAACCTCATTAACAGGCACAGTAATTGCTCTGTGAATATTGCCCATTTTCCAATTATGTTTCTTTCCTCACGCCGGGAGAATCGCCATCGGAGAGAAAGCACTGCGTTGCCTTCATCTGCTCTACGACAAGCGGGTGAGTGATTGGCTTTTGACCATGGCTTCTATGACCCCCAAAAAACAGAGAACTCTTTTCATCTGAGACCCATTCTTGGGAATTTAAGAGTGCACATGCCTGTTGGCCCAGCCCAGGGACCCAGGCACGGGGACCAAGATCAGGGAAAAGGCCGACCGTGAGAATGAAGTTTCAAGGCAGAGCTGCGCCAAAGGTGGGCCGTCCTCTTCTGCCCTTCCTCGAGAGGCTGGCCCCGGAGTGGCGCGCGTCCACAGGCACACGGATGCCCTGCGAGCTGCTCGGCCTCCGAGTCTGCGGAGAGCAGGAGGCATCACCGTGGGAGGAAGACCGTAGGGAGATACGCCTCGGAAGCAGGAATCCAGGCTGCTCAGCATTTGTGGGTGGTCATAAGTGCTTCTTATGAGACGATCAACCGCTTATCACCTCCCAAAACCCGCAACCCTCCTGAGTCCAGTGATCTCCACAAATGCCCTCTTTTGCACTCGACGTTCTAATTACATGAGCACACGGAGCACGGCCTGGCGTTTGGATGCCTGCGCTTTTTTCGCAAACAGAAGGAGTCTTGGAGATGGGAACTCCAGGCCGACGGCGAGCACCCCCTGTGGCCTGTGCGGGAGAAGGAGTGGAAATCACGGGCCAACAGGGAACCTTGCGGGGCAGGGCCAGAACAGCGTGCAGAGTGTCCCTCTCAAGAGACTGCGTGGTTTGAGGGACTAATAGATAAGGACAGCCGACGGACACTGATATCAACAGATGGATTGCTGACAGAGACAGGCAGACAGACAGACAGATATAGCATTGAGGCCAAGATCCTACGTCAGGGGTGTGTAACTTCCCAAATTAATATCCTCCCCATGACACAGTTAACTCTCACTCCACCATCTCAAATTCCAGAACGCTCTCCTGGAAAGGCTGGTCAGAGGGATGGAGACATTCTCCCCTGGGGGCCTCTGTCCCTCCAGTCATTCTCCTCCATCAATCTGTCCCTAGAGCTGAGACGTTGGCTGAAAGTCCTATGGGTGTTACAGACCCCAACACATTTGTGTATGTACACACAAATGCACATCCCCACACACAGGGTCAGAGACATACCGCTGAGCCGCTCAGTAGTTTCCATGTAGTCTCTCCTTCAGCGCACACACCAGTGCCTTCCCCACCCGGCACCTGCCTAGGACAAGGGGAGACCCTGTCTCCCACCCACCTCGGCCCTTTGCAGGTACACGCCCTCTACAGGCCTCTGCAGGTACTGATGCCGCTGCTCAGAACACACCTGTGTGCCAAGTATCAAGTCCTTGTGCATCAGATCCTGTCCTGAGCCCTGTGCATACATTAACTCACTGAACGTCCCCCAACCGCCCTGTGAGGCACAAGTCTTACCATCCCCATGTTACAGCCAGAGAGGTCAAATACCTTGCCCAGGGTCGCCCGGCCAGAAAGTGGCAGGTGGGCTCCAGAGAGGACCAGCCTCTCAAGCCCCGAAGGTGTCCCTTCCTGGCCCCCTCCTCCCACGGGGCTCCACATCTGGCCTTCCCACTGCTCACTGCACTGGGTCACGAACTCGCCCCTCTCCTCTCTCTAGACCAGGAGACCCTCGGGGCAGCCCCTCCAGCTCTCACGGCTGGATATCCAGCACAGTGCCCACTGTTCCCGTGCTGCCAAACCCAATTCACGGAGCAAAAGAGCTTCTGAGTTGTTGCTGTGTCACTGAATCCACGCGTGGAGAGTTCACAGAAGGGAAACGGAGCAAAAATACAGAGGGCAGAGCTAGTGCGGCCGGCGCCGGCCACCACTTCCACACCGAGCGGGGGGGGGGGGGGGGGGGGGGGGGCAGGAGGAAGCCCGCTGGCCAAACAGCTACGTAATAAATGTGCCCTCGCATCACGGACAGGCTCTGCTGTGAATTAACATGCGGCAGCACACCTTCTATTGGCAAAATGCTTCATTGTCATTTTTACTGGTTATGTCTTACAACTTCCTGCTAGGTCCATATTATCGAGGGGGTCAGTGGTAAGGGGCGACAAGATCATTATCCACGTTTGACAGATTGGGAGGCTGAGGAGGGGTGGAAGGGGAAGGGGGACAGGGACAGCGTGGTGCAGCGTGTGGAGAGGGGGTCTCTACAGGCAGAGGACTCAGGATGAGACCCCAGCTCCATAAGTCACTCGACCTTGGACAGTCTGTGCCTTAGTGTCTCCCCTATAAAAACAGAATATGACTATACTTACTCACACTAGCACAAATATTAGAGTCTCCCTGTGGCACAACGGCCAGTTTATAAGACCGAAATAAAGGGCATTTACCTTCCTATTCAAGGTGGAGCACAAAGGCATAAGGTGCTCAGGATTCCAACCAGGGGTATTCCGGGGCTCAGCCCATACAGCAGGCATGGTCAGAGCGCTGGTTTACAAGATCTATTCGTGTGTATGGATAACAGTCCTTACATAGCCAGGACATTTTAATGCAAAAAGTGGGAGATCTTTTACTAAAAAGTTTTGCCTTGGGAGGTTGGAAGAGCCAGATGGGAGAGAAGGGGGTTCAAAGAGCTGTTGTGTATCTGTGCACTCGCCCTTTCACAAATATTTACTGTGCACCTACTAAGAGCCAGAGACTAGTAAAGGACGGGGCCTAACATTTCTTACATGTGTCTCCATGCATACACTCTTCCCCTATCACCTTTAGAGACGCCCGCCTCCGTGGTCCCTTCAGTTCCTGCTGTCTGCGGCTAAACCTCAACCCTCGCGTTAGATGCTGGACCCCTAGTCAGGGGGCAGCTCCTCTGCCTTCTTAGAACTCAGCCCAATGCTGCCCCTACAGAGACCTTCCTATCCAGTGTGGCGACTCCCACCACGCTGCGGTCTCTGGTTTATCCAGGGCACGTAAGGAGGGTCTGGAACTGCCCAGCCGGCTTGTTGACAATCTGTAGCTCCAAAGACAATGTCTGCTCCATGGGGACAGGGACCCTGTCAACTCATTCACAGTTGTCTCTCCAGAGCCCGAAAAACTACAGGGGTTCAATGAATACTTTCTGAATGAATAAGGAGAGGGAAGCGGGGAGCAGGGGTGGGGGGAGGTGGCCACACAAGATCGTGAGGGACGGAGAGCATGCTCAAGGAGGCAGGCAGGCTGCTGCGGCGGCCCTGGGAGCAGAGCCTTGTAAGGCAGAGGTTCTCATCAGTATCCATCGACAGCCTGTACAAGCCTGCCTTTTCCCTCTGCGTGGATTAATCTTACTCCTTCGCTTCTTGGGGCAGCAGCTCTGTGTCCTACCCTTCTGTGCCCCCACAGACTTGAACAGATGGTACACAGCAAACACGGATTGAATAATGAAAACAAAGAAGCCTTGCCCATGTTTTTTGGTTTATTTTTAAACAAATGAGACACCTAGGACTGGCAAGCCCAGGGACTTGACAACAGCTCACAGAATTTAGGGGATGAGAACCCAGGTGGTGGTCACACCTCCCAGGGCTCTGGGTGCTGTGATGGATCCCGGATTCCCTCGGATGCTGAAAGGACCCTCGGGCCCTCAACCACTCCCCAGGAGGGTGCCCTCGCTACAAGCAGACTCTGGTTCAGGTGGCGGGTCAGACCTCACGTCCACTTCTCACTGCCATCCTAGAAACTGGTGCCGCAGATCTGGGGGCACATGGTGCGTGTTTGATAAACAGGGGCCGACAGGCTGAATTCCCCCCCGCGCTCAAAAGCGACGTCAAAAACCACCCATGTGAAGAGAACAGACTTCACTGACCCCTCTCCCTGGCAGCCTGATCCAGACGCTGAATGGCTTCCAAGTTCACACGAGCTCCCGTGACCTCTGAAATCCGAAAGTATGGATCACGAGGGCCGGTTTCGGTTCACCATTTCATTGCACCTCCTGTCACCTCCCCCTGCGCAGGGGTCATTTCACCTCCCCCTGCGCCGGGGTCGTGAGCTCCAAGCTCTCCCAGGATCCACCATCTGACAGTGTGCACGGCAGGGCTGAATGAGTTATTTCACGCATAGAAACGCTCTGGGCGACATGTCCAAGGTTCAGACCTTCCGCCGTAACTCTGCATTCCTCTGCCATTCAGACAAATCTCAGGTTCTACTGCCGCCCGGAGCACCCCAGCAGGCCCGTGGCTGTTCATCCACATGCCGGGTTACCTCGTCCTTACCATCGGGCACCCACGACCCTCACCACCGCGTCTCCTCAGCACCAGCTCATGGCCTGGGACATCACCCAGGAGTGGCCTCAACTACCTTGACTGCAAATCTCTCTCCTGTATTAATTATTTAATCCCACAAAATCCACGTCATTTCCCCCACATATCTCCCAGCCATCCATCCACATTTCCCACGTGAGTCTCGTCTTCCATAAGGAATCCTTCAAGAAATGTATCTGTTTCTCTGAAACTCAGCTCCTTCACCTCTAAGTCGGGCCCTCTGTGGAGAGAGCTAACTGTTCACCAAGCTCTGCACACGGGGGGAGACCGTTTTCAGCCTCCCTGCAGTGATGCGTGACACTGGGACTCAGTTTTAACCAGGGGGACGTGAGTGGCAAGAAAGCTCACGCCCTTCCCCCGTGCTAGCTGGACATCAGTATCCACAGCCTTACGACCACACGAGGCCTGAGTCACTGCGTGGAGCAGACATACCACCCCCCTCCTTTACTCTCCCCAACCGACTCCTTTGGAGAGTGAGAAATACATCTCTTGAATCATTATACATTTTCGAATCTGTTCAGCCTATTCTACTGGGATGGTTAAAATAGTTAATAAAATTTTGCAAAATACTTAAGATATGATCTGGCATAGAGCCTGACCATATAACAGATATTTGATAGTTTTTTTCCCCTTTATCTGCCCCTATAGCATTTGGCTCGAATCTTGAAAGTGAGAATACATTTAACCAGATAGTCAATTCCCTACTGTACTCTCTTCCTTGGTGCTGCCCAGGGGCGGCAGCCGTCTCCTACTCAGACCCCTGGTGAGGCCCAAGATCGCTAAAGAGAGGACTAAGACATTCATCCGGCACCAGTCAGACCAATGCATCAAAATTAAGCCCAACCGGCAGAAACCCAGAGGCACAGATGGCAGGGTGCACAGAAGACTCAAGGGCCAGATCCTGATGCCCAGCATCGGTTATGGGAACAACAAGGAAACAAAGCACATGCTTCCCAGTGGCTCCCACAAGCTCTTAGTCCACAACGTCAAGGAGCTTGATGGGCCACACATCTCACAGTGCAGAGACAGCTCATGGTGGCTGTGCCAAACCCACGGTGCAAAGAGCAGCCCAGCTGGCCAATCCCAACGCCAGGCTGCACCACGTCTGTGCATACCGCATCGGTGTTAATAAAACCATAAAACTATAAAACAAATACATGAATCCCCCCACTGCAGTAAGCTTTATTTTATCCATCTTCTTTTTTTTTTTTTTTTTTTTTTTTTAGATATTTGAAATACAACTTTATTCTGATTCTAAACAAAAAGGAATGGGAATGACAGGGACCAACAAGATTTCACCACTGGATACTGTGACGGGACTATAGCAGTCTCATATCTGAAACTCAGGAAGGAAACAACTGCGTTCCAAAACAGCTAAATATGCAGGTCCAAAAAATGAAGGTGCTTTTTAAACTGCCACATTCACTCCGAAGCCCATTCACCTCCTTCAGCGTCCCAAAGACGAAGCACATGTTCTGCTCAGGTATGTAATAAAGTGGCAAACACGCTGCACCACTGACATCACAGGACAGTTGCCCATAAAACGAGACTTCTGACGCTGGCCTCCAGCTGCACGTCCTCACAGGTCATCATCCTCATCCGGGAGAACAGTTGTCTGAGCAACCTCTAGATCGTGCTCATACTGCGCTGCCAAAGCTGGGTCCATGACCACCTCTGGCGGGGCGAGAGCGGGCATGGCGACAAACTCCAAGTTAGGGTCTCCAATTAGTTTTCTAGCAAGCCACAGGAAGGGCTTTTCAAAGTTGTAGTCACTTTTGGCAGAAATGTCATAGTAATGAAGATTCTTCTTTCGGTGGAAGACAATAGATTTTGCCTTAACTTTCCTGTCCTTAATGTCCACTTTGTTGCCACACAGCACAATGGGAATGTTCTCACACACTCGTACCAGATCTCTATGCCAGTTAGGCACATTCTTGTAAGTAACCCTCGACGTGACATCGAACATTATAATGGCACACTGGGCTTGGATGTAGTAGCCGTCCCGCAGCCCGCCGAACTTCTCCTGGCCAGCCGTGTCCCACACGTTGAACTTGATGGGTCCCCTGTTGATGTGGAACACGAGCAGGTGGACCTCCACGCCCAAGGTGGCTACATACTTCTTCTCAAACTCCCCCGTCAGGTGACGCTTCACGAACGTCGTCTTCCCGGTGCCGCCGTCGCCAACCAGCACCAGTTTGAACTGGACTTGGGGCTCTCCCTGGGCAGCCATGGCGCTGGTGCTTCCAGAAGCGTCTCCAGACCCTATTTTATCCATCTTCTTTATCAGTTATTAACTACTGGTTATTAGTAATTATCCTCAGCCGGCACCTGCCAGTCAAACTGGAAGTGTGTGATGCGCATGACTTCATTTCATCCTTGTTAAATCCTTACAGGGGAGCTACAGCTTTGAGTCCCGTATTAGAGGAATCTAAGGCTTGGGGAGGGGTGTGAAGTATTCTGCCCAAGGTCAAAAAGCTAATAATAGAGAACTCGGAGGCTTGACTCCAAAGCCCACAGTCTTGTCCTGTCTGAAACAGGAGTATCTTCTGCTCAGTCAGGTCTCCCTCCCGGTCCACCCCCCACCCCGGCACCCGCATGCAGCCCCTCTTGCTATTACAGCATCTTGGCGGTCTTGCTACCTCACTCCCAAGGTTCTCACTCCTTCCTGTCCTTCTCCTGCCACGGGGTGAGACGTGGATGCTGGCTGAAACCCAGTCACACAGGGTCACACCCCTGCTGCGTGTCCTCGGCGCTTCTGATGAACTACCTGGGAGGGAGGCACCCTCGTCTGGGTCGGTGCCCGAGGTAGCGGACTCCCGGCGCCGGCGCTGACTTGATGAACTTCTTGTCAGTTTCGCAGAGCGAGGCTGCTCACTCCCGGAGAGCAGGAGCCTTTCTTACTCATCACTGCATGGAAGCCAGGCTCCTGTGTCCCCACCGGGAACGTAAGTGCAGAAGAGAACAAAAATATGTGCCCTCCTGAGAACCCACTCTGCTTTAGGGATTTCCTGAATGGTCTGTGGTAGCTGGCAGATACCATAGCAAGGGCAGACTGGTCTTTAAGATTTTATATATTTGAGAGAGAGAGAGAGAGAGAGAACAAGAGAGAGGGGGAGCAAAGAGAGAAGCAGACTCCCGACTGAGCATGGAGCCCAAGGCGGGGCTCGGTCCCAAGACCCTGGGATCATGACCTGAGCCAAAGGCATCACTTACTGAGCCACCCAGACGCCCCAGGCAGAGCGGACTTAAAGAGAACCCTGGCTTCATGTGCAAATGCTGCCACGTACTACAGAAGCATGACAGAGCTTCAACCTATGGTAGAAAACCTCACAGATATGAGCCTGGAACAGTGTGTGGCACATGGCAGGCAAATACTGATTTCTCTCCCCATCTCCACACTGTAAACTCCTACAGTGTGGGGGCCGGACCTTACACTTCTCTTTCTTTTTCCACCACGCCTTGAGGGATATAAACCATGCTTGATAAATGTTTGTTTGGCTGATTAGCTAGTGCGGATCTCCAGGAAAACGAGCCAAAGATAGTTAAGGAGCTTTTTTCCCAGCAACCTGTATGAAGGATGTCAAAGAGCATGCTAGGAAAGCGAAAAGAGCAGAGACACCAGTAAGACTATTTCGAAATAATGCCCTGGGTCCTCTCTGACCCCAACCAATGACCTGCCTGCTGAAGCCCGAATTTCTCCTAACAGAAAGGTGTGCGTGCATGCGGCCACACATACTTACAGCACAGTAGCTCCACTGTCAATACATTACTGTAAATTCTCAGCAATCATAAGCATGAGAAACAAGGGGGAAAAAAGAAAAAAGAACAAGGGAGATAGAGTCTGCCCAAACGATCAAGCACTTACAAACTACCCATGAAGAAATGGGAAACTATAACCAACAATGCCTCAATTTACCCAAGTTCCATTTAAGTGACTTTTTTTTCAAAGATTTTATTTATTTATTTGACAGACAGAGATTACAAGTAAGCAAGAGAGGCAGGCAGGGAGAGAGCGGAGGAAGCAGGCTCTCCACGGAGCAGAGAGCCCGACGTGGGGCTCGATCCCAGGACGCCGGGATCATGACCTGAGCCGAAAGCAGAGGCTTTAACCCACTGAGCCACCCAGGCACCCCATTTAAGTGACTTTTTAAAAAAGATCCTATTCATTCTGAAAGAGAGAGAAAGCAGGGGGGAGAGGGGGCAGAGGTAAAGGGAGAGAATCTCAAGCAGACTCCATGCTGAGCATGAAGCCCAACAGGATGACAGGATTCTCAACCTCTTGACTCTGAGATTGCGACCTGAGCTGAAAGCAAGAGTCAGAACCACCCAGAGGCCCTTAAGTGTCTTTTGTGGGTAACAAACGGCTTACTGTTTTTGTTACATTTAAGTTTAACGAAGTGAAAAGATACTTGCCTGGTCTTATAACCAATATAATAAATATATTCTAAGTTTTTCTTCACAATCCCAGTTATTTTCGCATCCCCAAGCTTGGCTGGATGCCTGGCCAAGGCACCGTGTGGCACTAAGTTGTACTACATGCTATGTGTGCCCTCAGGAGCCACAAAGGTGCCCAGGCCATCAGCTCTATGCTACGGATCTGCCTGACCTTACAGCTGTAGACATGACCTTCCTGTCCTTTTCCTAGAGGTCAGGCTGTCACTCCTTTTCATGCTTCCAGCTACCTTCTCAAGCTCCTCTTTCAATGCACTGTTTTGTTATATCCTCTAGCTTAGGAATTCAAACATGAAGTTGGTCAGAATAACCTAAGGCTGTTGGGAATCCTATAGCTCGTCTCCTCCCAGTCCCAGATAGACCCGATTGTCCCCAGTTCCCGGAAGTGAATGGTGACCATGTGTCTGCCTTTGCCCAACCGACTGTAAGCAAAAGCCTGGTAAGAGCCAGAACGTGATTCCTGGGGTTCCAACTTCATCTAGCCACGATAATCTAGGACATTTCGGAGAATGGGACCTGCCTGGGTCCCAGAGTATGAGTCACATGGACCAGAAACTCTCCACAGACACACATACCGACCGTAGATGAACGCATTACATGACTAAGAAATAAATCCTTATTAGTTAACCCCAGAGATTGAGGGATTGTTCAAATAAATAGCATCACCTAATCCATCCTGATGAATATAAATGATATATTTAAAAAGAAAACAAGATCATGAGTCATCTGCCAAGAGGCCTTCCAAGGAGAAACATTCATGAGCTTATACTCAGACCATGAAACGAGCCTTGGCTGCACATGTGTGTGTGTGTAAATACAGCCCTAGCCCCAGTGTGCACCTGATGTCACCACTTCCTTGCCTAGATCGCCTGGGAGCTAGAAACTGCCCAAGGGCAGAAACCGACTCTCTCCTTTCTGTCTTCCCAGAACCTACTACAGTGCCTGGTACAGAGCAGAGGTCACAATCCATACTCCTCTAAGTTGGAAAATATAATTAGTAGAGTTTGCCCAAGTTGACACAGAGCTTCTAATGGAAAAAAGAATTAGGCTCAACTATCCTTCTAACAAACATTTTTTTTTAAGATTTTATTTATTTATTTGACAGACAGAGATCATAAGTAGGCAGAGAGGCAGGCAGAGAGAGAGGAGGAAGCAGGCTCCCTGCTGAGCAGAAAGCCCAATGTAGGGCTCCATCCCAGAACCCTGAGATCATGACCTGAGCCGAAGGCAGAGGCTTTAACCCACTGAGCCACCCAGGTGCCCCTCAACTATCCTTCTGAAACACAGTTCCACTCATCCCATCAAATAGGCCCGATGACATGCCGTTCGTTCCCTGTCCTTGCCCTCCACATCTGAGGACAGAGCCTGTGACTCATGCCCACAGACAGCGTGACCATGGACAGATGCAACTGCGCCCAGCCAACGGCTCCTTCTGTCCATTACGCCTTCCCAGTGGACAGTGAGGAATTTTCAGGCTGGGGTCGATGGTGGAGAGAGCCCTTTCTGCTGCCCTCTGGGGTCAAGACAGCCTCATTCAAGCTGAGTCATCTGTACTTCACGCTGGCCGTCCTGTGCAAAGGGCAGATCTTGGAACAGGACTTAACAGTCACCCCAGAGCACCCCACAGCTGGATGACGATGCACTCCTTGTTTGCCCTTCAGGTACCTCAAGAGCAAACAGAAACTGCTGCCACATGGCCGGGGGAGGGGGTGTCAGTCACTCACTTCGTGACATTGCTATCCTCATTTTCCAGATGGGAAAATGAATGAACCAAAAGGTTGGAGTCACAGGCTCGAGTGAAACACACAGGCCCCTGGATTTTGTGAATATCTGATTGACTGATATCCCTTAATTACATGTATGTTTCTGAGTCCCTAATGTATCTGTTCCTCTGCTTGTTCCTTTCATCTGTAAGGCCTGTGGCACAACTACCCCCATTTTCTATATGAGGTTTAAAATAAACTAGCAAATGATGGTCCCAGAATTTAAAGGTCTGACTAATTATAAAGCCTAGACACTCCCTCCTAATAATAGCACCTACCCCTTGTTTTAATAACAAAATGGACAAATATAGGAAAAGTGCTAATAGCAGTGCCTCGCACCCAGTACGGCTTCAGTAAACGGCAGCTGTTTATAAAATTAAATATAATGACAGCTACTGCCCACCAACACACTTTAGCACAGTTTGTGGGTGGAGAGGGGTGGGAGAGGCATGGAGACAGGTGGGCAACACGGAATAAGTCTCATGTTATTGGTATTATCACTCAGCCCAGAGGCAACACTTTGGGCCTGAGTTTTCTCATGTACAAGATGAAAACGGGTTAGATCCTCTCCAGGAACTGGTCTTAAAAAATGCTCAGATTTGTGATTCTAGTAACTGGCCAATAAACGAGCGACTTAATGACCGACCACCCCAGACAATTCCCCAGGTCCCCTCTGCAGAGGACACTAGCCTTTACTACAGAAAGCTGGGGAGGGGTCCCAAAGGCCCATACCACTCTAAAACAAAAACCTCAGAAGGAACGTTCGAGAAGCCACTCTTCATGTCAGGATCGGGATATTTATCAAATCACCAAATATGGGATGGTGACAGAGACAGGGAAACAAAGCCCACCTGGCTGGTCCCTGCCACCCCTCAAAGCCGACTCCAACGGTCCTGGAAGCCGCTCCACTCCCCAGCTGCAATTAGTGAGAACAAAACAGCAGGTGTAGATGCGGGAGAGCATCGCGATGGGAGGCAGCGGGCCAGGACCGCAAGACACAAACTGCCACTCAGGAGGAGGAGAGCAGAGCTGGGGAGGGCAGTGCTGAGGCCACCCCATGCCGCCAGTCCCACACCTAGAAACCTGGGTGCCAAGGACAGACAGATCTGCCACCAGAACACATTTCAAACACAGCCACGTTCATTTCTTTTTTTTTTTAAGTAGTTTTTTAAATTGTGGTAAAATTCCCTGCATCTGCTCTAACACAAGCTTGGTGCCTTACAACAACAGAATTTGCTCTCTTGGAGCTCTGGAGGCCAGAAGCCTCAAAATTAAGAGGACCCCAGGGCTGTGCTCCCTCCAGGGGACTAGAGAGTTCACTCCTTCCTCTCCCAGCTTCTGACTTGTGGTTTCCTGACTCAATCTCTCCCTCAGTGGTCACACTGCCTTCCCCCTCCTGTGTGGGGACACTCTCCCTCTGCCTCCCTCTTAGAAGCATGCATGTGACTGCATTTAGGGCACACCCCGATGATCTGGGATTATCTCCTTATCCTGAGAGCCTTTGCTTAATCACACCTGCAAAGGGTCTTTCCTGATTTTCAAATACAGTAACATTTACAGGTTCCGGGGATTAAGACTTCATATCCCTGGAAGACATTTTTCAGCCTACCTCAGTTCTCTTCTTGCCTAATTTTAAGAAAAGCAAGAAATATTTTATCATAGGTGTCGCAAACCTAGGATCTACCCAAGCTGGAGTAGCCCTGCAAATCAGCACCTTCCAGCCTCCTCCAACTGAACAGAGGCCAGGGGTGAAAGTTACTGACCTCGAATTACCCAGAAGACACAAGCAAACAAAAGCCACTTGATCTATGGCTTCTCCCTAGGCACTTAAACGACTTCACTGAAAAGAATATTCTATTGCCCTCCTCTCGCTACCCACAAAAATTCCGCCATGCATACATATTTAGCACATCTGCTGCAGAAAAGGAGCCACATCTCCACAAAAGGATATGATTTACCAAAAAAAGCAACTTCTGAGTTAACCCAGCAGACCAGAAATACAGAGTTCAAGAGATCTGGTGTGGGTTCACGCCTGGACAGCGTGACCCCAGGCCCATCCCCCAGTGGCCGACGCAGGAGGAGGATGCTGGGTGACCACAGGGATCTGACTGGGCTGCTCTTGAGGAAGAGAAGGCAGGCATCGTGGTGCATGGTAACGGGAGCCGAGACGAGTGAGTCTGGGAGACGAGGAAGGAAGCTTATTCAGCTACCTACCTCCATGGTTCTCCAGCTTCTGGGAGCATTAGAATCACCTGGACAGTGTTAAAACATGGATTTCCCAACCTTACACACCAGAGGCTCAACTTCTGTAAGTCTGGGGTTAAGGCAGCCCCAAGGATGTGCACGTCTCTCACAAGTCCCCAGGTGCTGCTGAAGCTGCCTGTCTGGGGGCCACTGTTCTCCGGAGGACCCGGGTGGTGAGGGCTGGGAGAGGGGAGAGCAGGAGTGGAAGAAAGGAACAAAAGGGGGGTGGGTGTCAGAGACGGGTTGAGAGGATTCCTAGGGTTCAGGCAGATGCGAAGAAGTCAGGTGATAGACAAGGACAAAGACGCTAGGGTCCCAGAAGGTGGGAGCAGAAAGGGGGAGCCATAAGGAGGAGCGAAGGTAAAGGATTCGTATTTGACATACTAAGCTCAAAGCTGCCAACAGAACGGGTGGGAAAACGTACCCACACACCAGCCGCTGAGGGGGCGAGTTCATGAACGAGAAGAAGCTGCAGAAGTTGGAGGTGACCCACGGCTAAAGGGCAGGAAGGGGGGTGTCGGCTGAGGCACCTGGATGGGAGTCCTCATCCAGAAAGTGCCCAGAGCGGGGCCTTCTGCAGCAGGAGTGGTCGATGGGATGAATGAGCATTCCAGTTCGGGAAGGGTGAGGATGGAAGTGGGGTGTGACCTAACCACCAGATCCCTGATGGCACTGGCCACAGCCTGGGGTCAGAAGCCAGATTCTGATGGCCCCGCTGAAGAGTGTAAAAGCCTTGCCCAAGGGCTCTCTGAGGCCTGGTGATGAAGGAGGGTGCAGAGGGAAGCCGGGCCAAGCAAGAAAGGGCTATCTGTCTACTTGGTGAAGGACCACTCTCCAGAGTCAAAGAGCCATCTGCAGAAAGTGGTGGAAGAGAGAAGCAGAGAGAAGTGACACGGGATAGGCTGAGGCGCCAGCCATCAGCTGAAATAAATTAATGACAACTCTGGGGGTGACTTCAATGCCAGCACCCGCTATCCCAGGGGCTGCCCCCAAAGGATCACACTTGCCTCTGAACTCCCAGTCCCTAAAATAGCACCTGACACCAATAGCGACCTTAGTAAAGGATCACTGAAGGAATCGAATTAACGAGAAAATGTAATCATGCTAGAATGAGAGAGAGAATTCCTTTATCCAGGATGACTGTCAGCATTATATACGAGCAATACGGAAAGGAAAAAGGGAGAACGCAGACCAAGGTGAGTTACAAATGTCTCCTATCTTCAGACTTCTTCTTAAACTGTGCTCTAGCATTTCTACTTGAAAACCATCTTTTTAAACTTGGCGCAGATAGAAAAGAAAGATAAAAATAAATAAATAAATAAATAAATAAATAAATGATAAGGAAAGAAAGAAAAGAAAAGAAAACTACATCTGCCACTCCACTCCCTTATACCAATGCTTTTCTTCCTCTCCCCAAAGAAAGAAAAATGGGTAATCTGACTGACAGGGCTGCAAATACTCGTTTGGCCATACTTAAAGGATGAAGATTAAAAGGGGGAAAAAAGGAAGAAAGGAAAGAAGGGAAAAGGAAAGAAAAACTGGTGTGTACCTCCGGACACCCACCCCTCAGCCACCAGAGTCTCCTTTCTCATCACTCCTTGCTCACAGCCCTTGTACTTGCTGTTCCCTCTCTCTGAAATGCTCTTCCCTGGCTTATCTAGGCGGCTTGCTTCCTCACCTCACTCAGAGCTATGATTACTTGCTACCTTCTTTTTTTTTTTTTTAAGTCTTTTTTTTTTTAAGATATTCTTTTTTTTTATTTATTTATTTGTTAGAGAGAGAGAGCAAGCACAGGCAGACAGAGTGGTAGGCAGAGGAAGAGGGAGAAGCAGGCTCCCCACCGAGCAAGGATCCCAATGTGGGACTCGATCCCAGGATGCCGGGATCATGACCTGAGCTGAAGGCAGTCGCTTAACCAACTGAGCCACCCAGGCGTCCCACTTGCTACCTTCTTGAAGAGGTTTTTAAAAACCTCTTTTTCAAGATAACATCCCTTCCCACATCATGGTCCTATCACCCTGACCCTTGGTGCTCTATCTTGCTTTTGTCTTCCCTTCTCAGTACCTCCTGCACTAGACATAGCCCACACATGTATGTTTACTAAAAGATCCACTGGACAAGGGGTTTGGCTTTGCTCATCCCTGTGTCCCCAGTGCCTACTGTAACTCCCGGCCCATAGTAGGTGCTCAGTAAATATATTTTAAAGAATTTCTACCCACGTAGAGTTGACACCACTATCTACGAGTCTACCTCCTTACCTCTCTGGAACGCGTCCAGCCTTAATACTCCCTTAACGGGCCCCTGGAGGAACCGACTTGAGCAGTGGAAACCTGAAGAGTGCTGAGAAAATGCTCCTCCGGGGCACCTGCGCTGCAATCAGAGGAAAACTGATGACTGGCAGAAAAATCCAGCCACCATCTGGCTGTTCAAGGACCCCTCCCGGGTGCTGACAGCATTGTCATTCAAGATAATGAAGATTAAAACCAACAGTGATCTGGGGGGACAGGCTCCCAAGAGGCAGCCTGGCTGGCCTTAACCCCTTCTGAGCCGTAGAGCTTGCAGACGTCCTGAGAAGAAACAAGCCTTCCCGGGGGGTGGAGGCAGGAGGCCGGCGAGGTCCTTGCTTGAGAGAGGACAGGTGACCTGTGCCAGGAAGGGACGAGATGGAGAAAGTGCAAGCAGAAGCGCCTGGGCGAGATCGGGGCAGTGGGGACGTGAGGAACGGCGCCCCATTGACAGGTGTAACATACCATCCGGCCATCAGTCAACCAGGCCCTTCGGGCTAGATGCCAACCATGCTTTCAGCTCATTGATTAGAGTGACGGTGCGTGCTCCCACCCTCGAGGCCTGGGACCCACGGCCACTCTGTCTTCAACGGACACTCTGTCTCTGAAGTTTACAGAAAGAGGTTGTGCTGCCTCATCCATTTCCATGAGCCAGTGCTGAGCACACTTGATTAGAACATAAAATTCCAGGGAGCTCCGGAGGGCAGAGGGAAGCAGCACCGCGCAGATACCAACACAGAGGGGGTCGGCGGCCATCCACCACACCTCCTCCCCGGTGCACAGGGGAAGAAACTACCGTGGACATGCTGCCTCCACAAGAGGCAGCCCTGGTTCACCCCGGGGCCAGATGGCCCGCTGGAACCCCACCTCTGCCACGTATCAGCCGCATGGTCCTGGCCAACTTACTTAACATCCCCACGTCTTGGTGTCCTCAAAGGCAAAAATGAAGAGTGCAACAAGTGACTAACCACTGGGGTTGTTCCGAAAATTAGACAAGTTCATTTATGTCAAGCATAAAGATCAAGTACAGGGGTGCGCAAGGACTGTAGAGGCTAGAGAAGATGAGACAATGAAGGTGAGGATGAAGAGTGCTGGTGATGATGCTGGTAGTGACGGTGGAGGTGCTGGTGATGGTGGTGATGGTGCTGGTGATGGTGGTGATGCTGGTAGTGATGGTGGAGGTGCTGGTGGTGCTAGTGATGGTGATGGTGATGATGCTGGTGGTGATGGTGGAGGTGCTGGTGATGGTGGTGATGGTGCTGGTGATGGTGGTGATGCTGGTAGTGATGGTGGAGGTGCTGGTGGTGCTAGTGATGGTGATGATGATGATGCTGGTGGTGATGGTGGAGGTGCTGGTGATGGTGGTAGGGCTAATGGTAACGGTGGTGATGGTAATGGTGGTAATTATGGTAAAAAAATGGATGGTAATAGTGGTCATGGTAATGGGGCTGGTGCTGGTCATGGTGGTGGTGGTAATGGTTATGGTGGTGCGTTGGTAATGGTGAGGATGGTAATGATGGTACTATTGCTGATGGTGGTGGTGGTGGTGTGGCGGTGGTAAAGATGGTGGTGGGAATGCTAATGAACAATGGTGGTGGTTAACAATGGTATTAATGGTAATGGCCGTGACGGTAACGTGGTAACGATGGTAGTGGTAATAGTGATCGGGTTGGTGCTGATAATGATGATGGTGGTAATGGTGGTGCTGGTGGTAATGATGGTGGTGATGGTAATGATGGTGTTATTGCTGGTGGTAGTGGTCCTGGGGGTGGTAAAGATGGTGGTGGGAATGCTAATGGTGGTAGTGGTATTGGTGCTGGAGGTAATGGTAAAGGTGGTGGTGTTGGTGCTGGTGGTAAGGGTGGTGGTAATGATGACAGTGGTAATGGTAACAGTGGTGGTAGTGGTAATGATGGTGGTGGTGGTAATGATGGTAGTAGTAATGGTAATGGGGTTGGTGCTGGTAATGATGCTGGTGGTAATGGTGGTAGTAGTGATGGTGGTGATGGTAAGGATGGTGCTTTGCTGGTGGTGGTGGCGGCGGTAGTGGTGGTGGTTGTAATGATGGTGGTGGGAAAGCTAATGGTGGTGGTGGTGGTAATAATGGTATTAATGGTAATGACAGTGCTGGTCGTGGTGGTAATGGTGCTGGATGTAATGGTAAAGGTGGTGGTGTTATTACTGGTAGGAAAGGTAAAGGTGGCAGTGTTGATGCTGGTGGTGAGGGTGGTGGTGTGGTAGTAATGGTGATGGTTGTGGTAACGGTGATGGTACTGGTGGTGGTGCCGGTGGTAAGGGTGGTAATGGGGATGGTGGTGGTCATGATGACAGTGTTGATGGCGATGGTGGTGGTAATGGTAATAATGGTGGTGGTGGTAACGGGGGATGCCGATGGTAATGATGACTGTGGCAATGGCAATGGTGCTAGTGTGGTGATCCTACTGCCGTGTGAGCAGAGACTCTGGGGCTATACAAAGGAGTGACAAGAAAGTCATTGGAAGAAGAGCTCCAGGCAATGCAGTCTTTTACAACCTGCTTGGGGTGCGCGTGGGCACTGCCTCCTCTGATCCTCCTTTCCCACTCCTCCAGGAGCACACCTGCAGATGAGGAGATGGGATCTGGAGAGATGAAAAGCTGCCTACAGCAGTGGTGGGTGTGGGGGAGGGGAAGGATTCTCAGCGGCAGCTGCATGAGGAGCGAATCGGAGCCCGGTGCCTAGGGTGGCCCCTGGCCCACAGGAGCACTCTCCGGGCTCAGGAGAACTCCCTGGAACCAACTGTTGGAAAAGTACTCTCCAGTTTTTAAAAGATAACTGAATGAGAACTCGCATGGGACGTTTGCCTCTCTCCTCAGTGGCTTCACCTCCAGCCCTTCCAGCCTTCAAAGTCAAGTCCGGAGACCCCTTTCACGCAGGCACAGGCAGAGTATTGGGGAAAAGTCGGACCTATAGGATGGAGTCCTCACAGCACATACACACACACACACACACACACACACACACACACACACACACACACACCTGAGCCCCCAGAAGAAGAGAACATTCAAGCTGCTTGGCTTGCACACAAAGCCACTCCCCACCTGGCCTGGGAGTCACCCCCAGCACTCACTTCACCTTTCCAAATCTCGGGCATCTGGGGAGTGTACTAACAGGTTTGAACAGAGGTCTCCTTCACGCATCTCAAAAGTCCCTCACCTTTCTGTTCCTGCAGCTCCCACCGACCAGAAGGCCCTCCCTCCTTTCTTTCTGGCTAACTCCAAACCTGTTTTCAAGATTCTAGAACCAAATGCCTCCCTCAAAAGCATCTAGTCAATGGCCCTTTTTCCAGGTCTCCATAATACTGTGCCTTCCCTGTCGGAGCACTGTGAGTCCCAGCACCTACTGTAACAACGAGACTCCCAGGGAGCCCCCACTGGGGCTCTGGAGGGCACTGGAGACCCCCAGCCATCTTCTGCCCTCACGCATGGATCAGATCTAAGCACAGACAACAACACCCAAGACTGACAGGCTCCAAGAGCTCCCACCTAAGCACAAAATAGATCAGAACACACCTGAGATGGGGGTCCGGCAACCAAAAACACCATCAGAGGGACCGAGACAAACTCAAGCCTCAACCACAAGTGGGGTCAGTGCCCGAGGGAGCCAGGACCCCGAGCCAGAGCCTCCAAGCTTCCCAAGAGCTGTGGCTTGGACCCTATTTTGGAACGCTGCAGAATGAAAGTCAGGAAGGGCTTTTGGGCTTCGGCAACCCCAGAGGGATGGGACCAGGCTGGGTCCACCCAGAAGGCAGTGGGTAGATGAGCTGCAGCCCCAGACTGCACTTGGGGGTTCCAGCTGCTGCCAGGCTCAGCACCTAGTGACCTGTGTCCGGAGAACACCCTCATCGGTAAGCAATCTATAGCAGGTGAGAGCACGGAGCATGGGGCTGCATTTGCTACTCGATCCTGGGGGACCTTACCAAAACTCTCGACAGGAGCCCACCTGAAACCGCGCCTGGCAGACACTAAGTGCTCGGAAAGTGCTACTATTAGGCCACTGTTAGTGGCCTCGGCAGACTGGGCCTTGCAGGGACCATGGCGCGTCCAACCCCAGGTGGGTAACGTCAGGCCACAGGATTCAGTAAGCCCCAGGACACACACGCACCTTCAATAGGACACGTGCTAAAAAACCCGCTATGTCCCACGGAGCGGGTGGAATGAGGTCCGCCCCCAGGACCCCCAAAATACCATGCTCGCCAAGGAGCTTAGACTGTATCAGCCTGTATGGTGAACTGACTTTGACGTTGTTAATTATATTAGAGCCTCAATTAGATTTGAAGCTCCTCATAGCAGCTAAACATCTGAAAGGCACTTCACCAATTACAAAGTGCTATGATCAAGTCAGTGACCGCCCTGTTCAGGGCTGAACTATGTCCCCGCACCACCGCGCCCTCCCCCCACCTCAAATTCAAAGACCCATATCTACCTCCCAGGACCTCAGACTGGGACTATATTTGGAGACAGAGTCTTTAAAGAAGTAATTAAGATGAAATGACATCTCTAGGGTGATCCAATGACTGGTGTCCTTAGAAGAAGAGGCGATTGGGACAGACGCGCACCGAGGGCAAGACTGTGTGAGGACAAAGGGAGAAGATGGCCAACTATAAGCCCAGGGGGAGGCGCCTCTGGAGAAGCAACCCTATAAAGACCCCTTGATCTAGTTCCAGCCCTCAGGACCAGGAGAAAATGCCTTTCTATGGTTTAGGTCCCCCAGTCTCAGGTGCTTTGTTAACAATAGCCCTAACATACCTATGAGGTTGGTCTTTTTTTTTTTTTTCCCCTAAGTTCCTATTTATATGAGAGACAGCAAGAGAGAGCACGACTTGGGGGAGAGGCAGAGGGGATGGAGAAGACAAAGAAACAGACTCCCTGCTGAGCAGGGAGCCCAATATAGGGTTTGATCTCAGGACCCTGGAATCATGACCTGAGCCAAAGGCAGATGCTTAACAGACTAAGCCACCCAGGTGCCCCTGACCCCATGAGGTCAGTCTTGGTGCCACTGTAGTTGCTGCCAATCTACCATGAGAACACTGGACCTCTCAGATTTTGCTGCCAAGTGGGATTCAAGAGAGTAAAGTTCCTTCTAGCCCTTTCTATAGATCCGACGTTTACAGCAAAACATTTATGGAGTATCTACTACCTGCCGAGATCTCTTTAAGATGCTAAGGGCACTACACTCACAAAAAGTCCCTTCTTTCATGAAGCATATGACCAAAGGAGAAGCCAGTGATGAACATAATCCAATAAACAGAAAATAATCTACCTTCAGAAACAACTGGAGAGCACTGGGAAAATGAGAAATTTTTTTTCTTATTCCAATCTCTCGTTTATGAACACTGATGAACGTTTAAGCCAAACAATTAAAGTCTTCTTTTTAAAAAGCTGAACCATAAAATGAATATTCAAAGGAAAAGTGCTGGGGAAAAAAGAACATTGCTTACTCGTTTCACTCTCCTTTAAGTAAATGGGAAAATCAGGCAGGGGCAAGTCATAAGCCCTGAGTAAAAGTTTCTATGGTGTTCATATGCCTCGGCAACAAAGCTACAGCTTTAGAAATGATACAGTTAGCATTTCCTACGCAGGATAATTTTTCCCTCTAAAGTTTGAAGCCAGAGCTATTTCAAAGAGTAACTCTGCTCAGGGAAATGGATTTTGTTTTTCTTCACCCAGATGAGAATTCACACAGTGGCTAGCACTCTCCGCCAGGGAAAATTCTTGCAAAACTGGATCGAGCTGCATTTCACTTTATAGCTGGTGCTTATGCGTAAATTATTATTACATGTTTATAAGGGTTTTATGTGGGTATAATATTTTACCGCTGGAGAAGCATTTACACACTATGTGGCATCTTTAAGTGTTTTTTCATTTACAATTCTGCACTTTGGGGTCTGTAATGGCAGGCGAGTCTGTGCAAGCCCCCTATGACTGTCACCCCCCCAACCCCCCGCTGGACAGCTCAGAGCTGTCTCAGCAGGGATTAACCACACCATTGTGTGCAACCCAGGCGGCAAGGACTCCACATCCCCGTGGCCCTCCAGGAGCATCAGGTGCTCTCCCAGCCACATTAATTAATGCATCAATGGCATTCAAGACGGAACCAGAAATTCAGTAGCATTCCCCAGGCTCGTGGATCTGAGCTGCCTTGCAGAGGCAGGTGAGAAATGACATTTGAGGACCTGGCAGGACCTACGAGCACTGTTTATTCATGCTAAGAACATGCTGGCACTAACTGCAGCCCGACTAGTTTGAGATTCAGGAAAACCAAGAGTGTAGCTGGAATCCCAGCTCTGCAGCTCACCCAGCGTGGATCAATCTCTCAAAGTCTAAGCTCTTTGCTATCATCTTCAAAATAGAGGAAATCGGGGCACTTGCATGGCTCCGTTGGTTACGCATCTGCTTTCCACTCACATCATGATCATGGGTTCCTGGGATGGAGCCCTGCAGATAAGGCTCCCTGCGGAGCCTCCTTCTGCCCCTCCCCCCTGCTTGTGCGTGCTCTCAAATAAATAAAAGCTTTGATAAATAAATGAATTAGAGGAAATTACAAAAGCCGTAACACGGGTTTTTAGAAATGCTGAAATGAAATGAAGCATGTGGGCTCTTGGTCAGACATGACACATAACTAGGCACTTCAGTGATGCTATTTAGCTAAGAGAGGTAACAGCTTATTGGCACCACATAAGGCCAGCAGTCAGGAATCACTCGGTTCCTCTTCCCCCCTACTTCCCCCCAACTGTGTTGCTATGTCAGGTCCAGCCTGACCTTGAGAGATGGGGAACAGGGCTCTGGACCCATTCAAGAGATGCAGCAAAGCCCTTCAATGGGCACGCAGAACTGTGTGTGTGCAAGTGTGCACAAATGAGCACTTTTGGAGAAGAGGCCACATTTTAACAGCCTCCCCAAAGGGATCCACAGCCAGGAGGGGTTGACAATGACCCATGTAGAGTGCAGCTTGCTCCTCTGTCCAGCAGGAAGCAGGCGGACAGAGGAGGGTTGATGGAGTAGAAAGACAGTGGAGTCAGATAGTTCAAAAGGTCAAATCCTGGGTTGGAGCCCTCCTTGCTAGGTGACGATGGCGGAGACCTCTACCTCTCTGAGCATGGTGCTTCAACAGTGAAACGGGATCAAAGCCAACTCCTTGCAGGGTTTTCTTTTGGGGGGTGGTGGGCAGGGGTGTTAAAAACAATAATAAATGTCCGGCATACAGTGGTACCAGCTAAGTGTTTGTCTCCCCATTCCCAGTTCCCCTGGGAAAACGGAAGGGCTCCCCCGGACAACAGGACCAAGGGCAAGCACTGTCTTATCATTCTTTCCATTTGCTGCATCATGCATGTCATGAACCCCCTGCCACCTCAGCTCTTCCCACCCTCTCCCCCACCCCACCCCCCCCGCCTGTCTACACCCCACCACAGTTCTCCGTTCCCTCTATTCCCACCCAGTTCCATCTAGGCCTGGCTCTACCGCCAGGTACCTCGGCTACACTCCTGGGTTTCAAGGCGCAGCGCAGGATGGGGAAGGAGAAGTCCGAACTTCGGAGTCGAGCCACCTGAGCTCAAACTTCAGCCCTCCCCCTTTCTAGCTAGTGACTTCAGACCAGTAACCTGACCTCTCCATGACTCAGGTTTTCAATCTGTAAAATGGGGATGATCATGGTTATCCACCACATTGGGGGGAAAAAAAGAGTTAATCCACGTATGGAGACAGGTCTGGCATACTGTTAAGTACCAGCTGTGATTCAGATCGGATTGTGAAAAACAGAGACTTAATGAGGCCAGCTCAGATAATGGCAATGCACTGTGAACACTTCAAGGACAAAAAGGGTGAAAGCCCCTCCCACGGGCCCCAGAACAGCAGCTGTAGTACCACCAAGCAACACAGCACTGGCTTCCAGGACCCAGGCAGCACAAGGGACATCCGCTGGGGGAGCACGAGCTCTATCGCGAGCTGATTCCCTGGCTCCATGTGTTTGTAAGGTCTGGCCCTGTCTCCTCCAACCTCATATCCCACTGCTACATCTCAGACACAACGGCTTTCCTCTGTCCTTTGAACAAAGCCAAATGTCTTACACCTCAGGACCTTTGTACTTGCTGATCCCTCTGCCTAGAATGCCCTACTGTCCTATCTTGGCATAACCACTTAATCGCAGCCTTCAGCTGTCCCCTCCCTGAGAGTCCTTCCCTGACAGCTAACCCTTTTCTTTTGCCATCCACTCTCTAGCCCATTGATCGGGATTATTTCCTCTATAGCACTTACCTTTTCTTTTTTTAAGATTTGTTATTTGAGAGAGAGAGAATGAGAGAGAGAAAAAAAGATGGAGCACAAGCGGGGAGAGGGAGAAGCAGGATCCCCACCGAGCAGGGAGCCCGATGTGGGGCTCAATCTCAGGACCCTGGGATCATGACCTGAGTCAAAGGCAGACAATTAACCAACTGAGCCACCCAGGCACCTCTGTAAGCACTGACTTATAAAAAGCATTTTTCTATATCCCCTTACCCTGGAATGTAATATCCAAGAAAGAAGGGACTTTGCTTCTCCATATCCCTAGAAGAGTACCTCATTCATAGCAGAAACACTGTAACTATTTGCCACTGGAATGAATTTCTCTGGCTGCTTCTTTTCCTGCTACTCAGCAACTGCTTCGCTCTGTATTTCTAGTTAAGATTCTCTAAAAGATACACTTAGCTAATCACCATAGTCACACCAGGTTTCAAGTTCTTACACTAACCCACTATAAAAAAAAGCTGTCCAGACTCTGTGGAATGTCCAGTTCGCCAGCTGCCCACCCTTATAGCAAAGAGCACAGACGCCTAGGCCAGCCCCATCAAGAGCATGAGGCCATTTCTATCAGCAGGTGTTGGGGCTGTGGCAGACCCCAGGATAGTCACATTGAGGGCAGTCTCCATAATACCCTCCGTTCCCCATATGTAAGGGGAAGACTGTTTCTCCAACAACATTATGAAATTCTTAACAACATTTTCATATCTGCCCTTAACAAACCTTCAAGAAGGGCTAATTCAACCAGATTACAAAAGGCAGAGCTAGGGCGTGAGGACAAAGAAAGAAAGACGGAAGCACGAGTGAAAAGTATTTGTAAATTGTACAGAGCTCCTCGAGACATGATGTAGAGGACTGCAGACATCTGAGTCCCCAGGCAACTTTAAGAAGATGGAAAAAAGCAAGCCCATGGGAGGGTGTCCGTTATCAAACAACCACAGTGGGGTCGAAGCCCCTGGCCGGAGCGGCCTCGGAATGAGGACGGCAGGTGCGCTGAGCTGCTGCCCCTCCCACCCGCAGCCCACGGGGCCCCTCCCACGCATTACAGTCTGCTGAGCAAACGTCATGATCTTGTACGACGCTCCAGCGTGAGAAGAGTCCGGAAGCTCTACTCGAGAGCATGGATCAGCACACTATTTACGTAAAAGGTCAGAGAGAAAATCTTTTAGGCTCTCCAGCCATATGGCCTCTGTTGCAAACACTCCACTCTGCTCTTGTGGCGGGAAGCAGCCACAGACAACGATGAAGGAACAGGTGCGGTTGTGTACCAACAACCACTTCTTTGTGGACGCTGACATTTAAATTCCATGCCATTTTCACACGTCATGAAATAGTATTTTTTCTTTTTTTTTTTTTTTTGACCACTGAAAAATGTAATAAAAGCCATTCTTATCTGAAGGGTTCAGGTGGTGGGCTGTACTTTGCTAATCCCTGCTCTAGACCACTCTCCATAGCTGTCTCTTATCACACGGATTGAACATCAAGGTTCTCCTGCTATTCTAAGGGGGGCTATGGATGCTGGAATCGCCTCTACTCAATCTTCAGTAACTCACAGAGGCACTAGATCTCAAAAGAAAAAAAAAAGTGTTTTTTAAAAATTGTCCTTTGGCCTGGAAGGAAACACCATCTTTGCTGGATCCTCACCTGTGTCAGGTGACCTGCCCATGAGCTGGTGGACAGCTCCAGTGCTGAAAGTTCTACCGGTAGCTCTCCACCTCCTGGTTACTTTCCCCAGAGCCTGGGTCTCCCGATTTTGTCTGCAGAATTTATCCTGTGCACTTTCCCCTGAGAGCTCTCCACACTTTCATTTGCATCAAGAGAGGGAAAAAAGTGAAAGAAATGGACTACGCTCATGACAGAAAAATCTGTCCTAAGAGAGTGAGCAAACATGGAATTGTGGCAGGAAACTCTTTTATCCAGGTATCAGCTTCCACAGACCTACCAGGAAGTTAAGAAATGACTTAGGACAGGTGAAAGATGTTTCCTCAACACCTGGCAGAGAAAGTTCCCATTATAATTTGAATGAATAAGTGAATGGACAAATAAAAATATTTTAGCATGCCTGAATGGAGAACATCCTCTCCTCTTTCTACTGTGCCCAGATCTCAAAAAACAGAACATCTGGTGAGAACAAGATTATTTAGTAGTCTAAAGAATTAAAAGATGAATGCTACTGGGACCAATTGATTCTTTAATAAAATTCCTAATTTCCCTAGAGCTAGACTCACTGCCTGAAAATATCTCATCTACATGAATAAGAAGATAGGAAAAGTGATTACTGACTACCTACCAGGTGTGAGGTGCTTTCACACACATCAGCCCCTGCGATCCTCACAACAAACCCACCACAGAGAAAGGTGAGCCTTCCTTTTTTCACACAAAGTCACCCAGACCCAGCTCCAGATCTCACACCCGCATCCACCCAACCACAAACCATGCCCTTTCTGCTGTTTAGGACATAAAAACTCTGCTCATCCCAGTCCCTTGTGGAATATGAAATTATTACTACATGATCCATAGGCTAGATCATTAGAGAACATGACTCTAAAATGCCCAACTGCAGAAGGTAAGAGATAATACAAACCAAAAGGGGAAAATGTGTAATGTGAAAACCACATCCATAGTGACTAGGTCTGGGATTCTACTCTACCCCATACTTAATATGAAAGTATCTGATTTAATGGGGAGCCCGGGTGGTACAGTCAGCTGAGCACCTCTCGGTTTCAGCTCAGGTCTTGATCTCAGGGTGGTGAGATTGAGCCCCGTCGGGCTCCACGCTCAGCACAAAGTCTGCTTAAGATTCTTTCCTTCTCCCTCTGCCCCTTCCCCCCAAAATAAATATACCTTTTTTTTAAGTACTTGGTTTAATCACATGTAAGACAGCTAGCCCAGCACTATACAGGTGCCTCTCAAAATGGATAGCCCCACTTAAAAATTTAGGAAGACTAATATACTTAAAAAGGACCTAGTCCAGAAAAACAAAAACGGTCCTCAAAATAAAGAATCCTTTTGCAGTCTTACTCCCAGTCCTTAAGAATTGCTTTTACATATATTCATTTAAAATAATTTTGAGAGGCCAACTTAGTCTGGGAAAACACTGAGATTGTTACAATATGGTATAATCTCTTCCTTTAGCTTTGATCCATTAAACGAATTGTTGCTCCCTGTCTAAAAAGAACAAAGTCAAAATTTGGCTTGAAAGGTTCTAACACTTTTTTTTCTTGCCAATATCTAATACCTGAACATGATTTTACCCTTTGAAAATGCTTTTGGATATATCACCCTCCTTCATCTTTACAACAACCCTAGGGCATGGGCAAACATTTCAATATTTTTTCCTTTATGCACATGTAAAAAGGTCTCACAAAGACTATCAGGGGGGTTTCCCAGTTGCAAGTGATAGAAGAACTATTCTAAACAAAATAGAGAATGTAGTGGCTTGTAAGTCTACCAAGTCTACAAAGTCCAGGGGTAGATATGCCCTCAGGTAAGGTGTGATCTAAGTCTAAGGGATGACCTGGTCTGTCTCTGGTTCTCAGCTCTGCTCTTATCCACACTGACCTCATCCTCAGACACCAGGCAGTGAAAAGAGAGCTGTGAGGTAGGATGTGGCTAGGATGTGTACAGCTACAGCCTTTAAGCATCAAGGCCAGTGGCAAGGCAAGAACACATGCACCTGTCTCAGTCCCTACAGAAGTCCCATGGCCCTTAATTGTGCCCACCAAATCACTGCAATGAGGGGATGATTTGCATTACAGGTCACACCCTGAAGTTAGGCACAGTATCATCTCCTCCAAAGTTCATGGGCTGAAGTAGATTTCCAGAGGAAGACCGAGCAGGGCGAATAAATACTGAGCTGGAAAACCAAGAGGTGCCGCTACAGACTGCCTGACTCGCCCAAAGTCACATCGCTACTATGAGACGCGATCAGGACTCAAGTACAAATCTTCTGGAAGCAAATACTCCAAAAATAGTGGCAAACTGTTTCAAAACACAGGGAGTAAATCACAAAAAGCCCTCAAAACGGAATCTCTTGGTTGCAAGTAACATTCAAAACTACTGATCCACTGCCCAGAGAGCTTCAAAGAGAGCCAAGCCCCTTTTACAAAACATAAATTTTCTGAAATTAAGCAAGGTTACCATTATCTAAATCAAAATCCCTTTATAGCTCTAAATGGTTCCTCGCCATCTGGAAAGTCAGAATATTGCACTCAAAAGGAAAAAGGAAAAGCTTTTTGACCTATTTTTGTCCCTACACTAATTTAAAGCCCCGAATCCTATTTATTAAGCCCTCTCGATGCACGCTATTTTGCTGGCTATTTGCAACTCTAAAATGACACCTATTATTCGGTTAGAGATTAGAATCTGAAGCAGTAGGGTTTTTTTTTAATAAAAAATAAAATTAAAAATAGATTTGCCATTGCCTTTTTAATGAAACTAGTAGCTCTGCCGGCTTAGAGGGGAAATGACATATTTCTTGGGAGCTTTCTGTACTGATCTGAGCAGGGCCTTAAACACAAAGTCACCAACATTCGTATCTTCAGCAATTATCCGAGGCGTCTCCTCTAACTGCACGCACCATCCCCCTACCCTCCACTGAGAGCCCAGGCGGCCCACGCGGGCTCTTCCACCAAAATCAAAACAAAATAAACTCTTTGTCACCTGACACCTGCGGGTGACAGGCCAGGTGGGGCCTGACAGGTGTGCGCCAAATAAGAAAATGACTTAGCCCAGGGCTCTCCGACAGAATCTTCTGCGATGATGGCAGTTTTCTACATCTGTGCTGGGCGGTATGGTAGCCACTAGCTGCGCGGGATTCTTAAGTCGAAGGAACTGGAATTTTTATTTAATTTGATTTTAATTAATTTAAAGTAGCTACATGTGGCTAGTGACTACTGAACTGGAGGGCAGTGCAGACAGTGCCCTCGAGGATCTCTCTAGCTGCTCTCTACTGCTCTCTCTTCCACTTGCGTTTTCTATCCCTGCACAAGCCAACCTCCCAGTCTCCAAACAGGGCCTCAGTCTGTTGCTCTGGTTCCAGTACAGAATTCTACTCCTGGCCCACCAGGGTAGACTCCAACTCTTCCCCCAAACCCATCCCAGGTCTCACCTCTTCCCTGAAGCCTTTTCTGACTTACCCCTCTCTCCTTCCCACTCATGAGAGTGGGTCTCCTCTGCTTCTCCATCACCTCTGCACTTATGCGCCCTTCGGTGGCTGTGTTTGGCACACTGCAGCGTCCCCTCCATGGCAGAAGGCAGGAGAGCACGCTGGTACGAGTGAGTGCCCTGGAGAGAGCTGCCTAGTGTCAAATCCTGCTTCTAGCACTTACCCTGAGCTCTAGGACCTCAGGCAAGCCACAGGACCTCTCTGAACTCAGTGTCCCCTCTGTCAAATGGGGTTACTCATGTTAACTCTCCTTTATAGCTGTTGAAGGACTAAACGAACAAATGCAGGTAAAACATTAACATGGTGCCTGGTAAGGAGCAAAGACTCAATAAAATTGAGCCCCTATGTGTTATTTTTCATCAGCTTATTAGACTATGCACTTTAGAGCATGTAGTAGGCAGAGCCTAGTCATCCCCATAACCCACAGTCAGAGCATACAGTAGGCACGCCTTGAAGACTGCAATTATTAATGAAGCCCCCAGCAGACGGAGGGCGGACCCGAGCTCGGCTCTAAGTATACTCCGTAACACCAAACAGCCTTGAGACTAAACAGGAGAGCTCAAGGTAAGCAGGGGTAGTGGCGTGAGATCACAGGTAGATCAAAGAGTTTTATGGGGGGGGGGGCCTACTCCAATGCACCCAAAATCACTACCACCACCCTCCCATATGTCCCATCACTACCCCAGGCCCTCTCCCCAACCCCAATCTGGCCAAATCTCTATCAAAATGTTCCTGATGGAAGTTAAGCCTTATCTTGCAGAGGGGTTTTTTTTTGGGGGGGGGGGCAATAACAAAGGTGTCAGGGCCACTGGCCTAACATTAAAGTCAGAGATACTATAAGCAACTCCAAGCCCCAACAATCTGTTCCTAGAACTCTCCCCGATACTTCGAGTTTACCCATTCCGCCCTTTGCCTAGATGGACAGCTGGATATGGGGTAGGGGGGACCCTTCACTTTACAGAAACAGTCCTCCAGCCCTGCATTCTAGCTGTGCTCCATGTATGTTCCTGGCCCTGAAGGATGGGGCATCTCCTGCGTCCCTGCGAGGCTCCTAGGTTTTACTGAAGGCAAATAAAGATGAGCAGCAAATGAAACAAGCATTAAAAATGATTAAGTTTTCAATATACAGGCTTTTCAGCCCGTGTAGAGTCCCAACGAGACTGTTCATTTCCCAAATTCGATGTCTTGCTCCTGCCGCAAGGCTCCCAGGCACAGACACACAGCCTGGAGCTTAGGCAGAGAGCAAGTCGGGGAGCCTGGAGCAAGCCTCTGCACACAGAGAAACATTGCAGCCCAGCTTCCACTGTGGGGGATGGGCGGGGGAGCACCTGAACCCAGAACGCAGGTGACCTATCCTCCTGTGGGACCCTGCATAAGCAGCTTAAAGAATAACCAGCAACATGACTGAATAGTGCAAGGAACATCTACAAGAGATCTGGGGCTAGGCCATTTGCCCGCGGTGTGAACCTGGGTGCATCACCTTCCCTCCTGGGGCTTCACTTTCCTAATTTAGAATGTTAGGGAGTGATTTCCACACTCTGTTCTTTTTTTAAGCAGCAAAAATGTCTTTTTGTTCCAAATGAAATCTCATGGGGAAACTCTGAGATATAAAATATACAAGGGGAAGAGCTGTGGTCAAAGGGCCTTTGTGGGATCTGAGAAGCCGCACCCACAGAGTCTCTCCCTCCCCTCCCCCAGCCCCCGGAAACCCAGGGGACAGCGCCAGCAAACTAGCTCATCTTTCTAAGGTCATACCAAGTAGGAACACTTCAGGATATTACTTACAGTGGATCTTCCTACGCCTCTCCATGTGGAGTGGAGGAGAAAGAGACTACTTTGATGACTACTTCATCGAAAACTTTTATGATGGAAAATGTCAAATATTCAAAACTGGAGAGAATCCTTGCACGCATGCGGCCCAGGGATCAACAATTACCAAGTCGCGGCCAGTCTCATTTTGCTTCTCCCCTCCCCATTCCCAACCCCCTGCGGGTATTCTCAAAACTATCTCTAAATATATCGCCATCTGCTCAAAAATATTTCAGCATTGTTTTTCTAAAAGATAGAGGTTTTGAGAATCTAGACCTCGGTTTCGTTACCACACTAGGAAAATAAAAACATTAGCTCCTTAATAGCATCTGACATCCCAGTCGTTGCCCCGTTTTTGCCCCTTACAATTAACCTGCTGAAGGACTGGGGTGTTTTTCTAGAGGGTTTCCCGCTGCCTGGGTTTTCATGACGGCCCCTCCGTCGTTCCACACGGGCCTGTGCCTCTCCTATTTCTGATTTCCGAGTTGGATCAAGAGTCCCGACCAGATTCCAGCTCCATCAGGAGACACAGGACATCTGGTTGTTTTCTTTCTGTGCTGCTGGCAGCCATTAAGTATATGACTCTCTATACTGGATTGTTTTCTGGCTTCTTGTGGATCTTCCAAAACGTGTCACCCATGGACAAACACACGAAGTGCTTTTTTTTTTAACTTTTAATTTTTTTACTTCTATTTTTTATTATTATATTTTATATAATATAATACACATTATATTATATATAAAATATATATTTATATATCTATGTATATTGTATATTTTTATTTATTATTTATTATTTTTTATTTTTTATTTTTTATTTTTACCCAGAGTGGATTACACCCTGTTGTTGATCTGAAACTTTCTGCTCAATGATGGGACATTGTTCACTTCTTAAAAATCAGACTTCAGCAAGATACGGTTAACTTGGTGACGCTATTGGGAATACGTTACATTGTAACAACTTACAGTCTTAAGTTCTGTCATTCGTCCAGATCTAGAACCTTGTTGACTGATAACAGTCCCTCAATCACTAAGCAACACTCATGAATCCACTGGACTTTTTAAAAGTTTTTACTTAGTGTTTTTAGTACTCGCTATACCCAACGTGGGGCTTGAGCTCACGACCTCAAGATCAAGAGTCGCGTGCTCTTCCGACTGCACCAGCCAGGCACCCCGAAATCCATTGGCCTTCTCAGAGTATTGAATACCATCAGCTCACCTGTCCAAGGGCTCCCCCAGGTGTGCTCTGTGATAGACCCAAGCCTGCTAAAAATTCCCGATCACCTTAGATGATAAACCAGGCGAAGCCAAGCAAACGCTGTTTTCCGCCATGTCACATTTTCTTTTATAAACAACGGCTTAACAAACCCAGCACAACCCCATCTCTTGCTGCCTCAACTCACCCATCAGTTTTCCCTCCCCCCAAAGAGACTAAGTATACGCCACAGCCCCTGACCCACGATCAAACCAGTAATTCCCGCCACCGCCACTAACGCCAGCTGGTGCTTGCAAAGTGAACAGCCCGTGTCCGTATGGCACGATCTGCAGGACCCCGAAACCATCGGTGTCCCTGTTCCACTCCCAGTTAGGGATTTCACGGTGGCGAAGGGCGGCCACTCCCCAGAGTCAATCAACAGTCCCCTGGAAAGAAGCCAGAGATGCAATCAACCAAAACGAAATCGGCAACATACATTGCGTGAAGCCCTCCGCGGGTCTTTTGTTCGTTCGTTCGTTCGCTTGTTTGTCTTCTACTGGCAGTGATATTATTGTCTGCAACCGCTGTGGAAGTTCAGGGTATAAACAAGGGGTGCTTCTCAGGAAATGACTGACCAAAAATCTCCCACCCCGTCTGTGTCCGTCACCCCAACACTGCTCCTGGCAGACGTACTTACATCTGGTCATGGTGTGTGTGCGGTGTGTGGTCTATGAGGAGGGACACGGGATAACGGCTAAGTGGTTTTTTAAACCAGGCTCACAGGCCCAAGGAGGCAGCGGACTAAGAAAGAAGCAGGCATTCAGAGCTGTTGGCCAGTAGCTCTAGTCCCTACTTCCCAAAGGCCACTAAATAACTCGGAGTAATAACCATTCCCTCCAGAATTCACGAAGGAAAAGAAAAGAGGTGCCCGTTACCAGCTGCCCCCAGCAGCTCACCCCCAGTCTGACCCAGATCTGCATCACCCACAGGGGAGCGGGAACCCCTGCGGAAGCCATATGGAGGCGAAGGGGACCCCTCCCCCCGGCACCCTGCCAGGCACAGGGCCCTTAAATCCCCGCGCCTCGCCAGAGGCTGGCCTGCCTCCTGTTGCAGCACTCTTGTTCTGCGTGGACTGGCCTTCTACTAACGACTCAGGTCCATCCAGAGGGACTCTGAGGCAGAGGGACCTGGTTCCTGTCCTCCCTCCATCCGTCCCTCACTCACTTGGACTCACTCCCTCTGCCCCACCTCCAGCAAACACCTGCTCTGCCACGGGAGCCACACGAAGGGGAGCAGGATCTAAGCTCCATGCCCCAGTGCCACTTCTGTAGTGTCACTCCCAAGCCCCAGGCCCCACCTTCACCTGAGTCACCCCAGGACGGGAGGTTAATCAAAATAAACCCTTGTCTTCGACACCAGGTCCAGGAGACACACACGGGCGGGTCTGTGTCACGTCACGGAATACCCAACCACCTGGGCACATGTAGTAAGCCAATGTGTTTTGTGAACCCGCGACTTCCCCGTAACAACATCCCTATTTCAGGCAAGGACCGGAACTCCAGCATCCTGGAACAGACTCATACGAGGACTACAGGCCATGGAACGGGTAACACTGGCTGGTAACTTACGATGCACCAGGCCCTGTCTTAAGAGTTTCAAATACATTAATTCCTTTCGTTTTGCTCACATCCCTCTGGTGTAAGAAGGGTTTGTTATCCCGGTTTTCCACATGAGGAAACATAAAGGCCCACAGAGATGACATAACAAGTCCCGTGTCCCGTGGCTGGCCTGGGCCGGACAGGCAGAATAGGAGCCCAGACAGTCGGGCTCTGAAGCCTTAGAGGTCTTTTCCAATCGAAACACAAAAGGGGACCCACGCTTCTGTCTAAGAAACCACACTAGGAGAAATCCATCGGGAGAGAAATCAGATTAACTCTCCGGATTAAGGAGGAGACCGGAGCCTTAACCCAGGACTGCATCCGGGGGACCAGCATCATGGCCTTCATACAGGGGCCTCACCTCTTCCAAACTCCCCTTTTCCAGTCTAAAAGACAATGCTCCTAGGTAACAGCTCTCCTATCCTAGGATTCTCTGGGAGGACACAGGGAGCAGAGTCTTAAGGCTTTGGAAGTTGAGGTCAGAAAGGCCTCATTCACATCTACGCCATGAGCCCCGCTGGCCGGTAACTGGGTAAGGAATTCAGGTTCTCTGCGCCTGCTTCCTCATTTACAAAGGGGATAACGAGGAACTTGCTGTAAGAGCTAAAGGAGGCAATGCACACAGATATGTCAAATACAGTGTCTGGTATATTACACCCCGGAAATGCTAGACAGTAGCATGATTATAACCATTATCACCACCACTATCCTCATGACTTGAAATTCCAAAGAAGGAACTCTTCCCCACTTTAACACAGCGAGACATTATAACCTTATTTGGAAGAATAATGTGGCTAACACATTTCCCAACTGAAATCCCTGAACAATGAAGGCTGACTCAGAGTGGAGGGGACAAGGCAGATGGTTCAAAGGTAGCAGCGTCTTTCATCCGGGGGCCCCTCACCCGAGGGAAGGGGCCCTGTGGGCCTCCCTTCTTGTTTCAATCCCCCCACCTCCAGCATGCTCCTCCTACCACACTCCTGCTCCCAAGACCCTGTAAGTAACCTAAAGGGCCTTTCAAAGAGACTCTACCCTTACAGGTCTACAGCTGCTGAATAATAATGGCAAGGTTCCTATGGCAACACTCCTTTCTGAAGTTTGGGTAGTGGAAGCCAGAGGGATCACTTGGCACCTGGCTTATGTTCTGTGAAATGCCTTGAAACCACATGGGTCCTCCCCACCCCACAATTAGAGAGGCCTTACCCCTGTACAGCACGTGACCTATTTCTAGAGTCCTTACACAGGTGTTACCTTCTCGGTGAGGTAAGAAGGGACTGACCTTTTTTTTTTTTTTTAAACAAACGAAAAATCTAGCAATTGAAGTCGTCAAAGAGCTCATATGCAGTAAACTCAGCCTAAGACCTGGGTCTCTCCACTTCTGAACCCTGTGCTTTTCTCAAGACCCACGGTGTCTCTTGGAGTTGTAGCTTGGAGTCCTCTCAGCCCTGTCCACCAGACTTTCCCTTCTCTCCACTTCCACGCCTTCAGGTGTGTGTACCACGACCCTTGCATTAACATCGCAGCCATCAAAGTTGTGCAAGACTTAGCGCTGCACTTAAACTTTGCACTGTTTAACGCAGTGTTCACACTACATCCCACAGGACCCCTCTCCGGCAATCATGTTAGTTCACTGCGGTGTCATGATGAAGAAAATACGTGAGAGAAGTCCATCCCAGTTCTGACACTGTTTAGCTGCGTGATCTTTGGAAAGTGACTTAACTTCTCTGTGACGTCATATCCTCACGTGGTTAATGGAGTAACAGGGCTTCCCTCATTCAGTTATTGTGAGAACTCACAGGACTTTGATTCAGATAACACGGAGTAAGCGTGGGGGAATTTTATGCTATTACTATAATTAACGTTATTTATTAATATCATTATGAATCAACATCATCACGATTTTGCAGTTAATAAAACCAAAACTTGGGGTCCTGTATCTGGCACGGGGCCACACAACAAATGCTACACCACAGGAAGGAATTCCAAGACCTCCTACTCCTACCTCTCTCCTAGGCCCCATAATGCATAACACACACCGAGTGCTTAGTGGTCTCAGGAGTCAAGAGAATGTGATGACTATAAGAAAACCCAGTGAGAGGGGCACCTGGGTGGCTCAGTAGGTTAAAGCCTCTGCCTTCGGCTCAGGTCATGATTTCGGGGTCCTGGGATCGAGCCCTGCATTGGGCTCTCTGCTCGGCAGGGAGCCTGCTTCCCGCCCCCCACCCCCGCCTGCCTCTCTGCCTACTTGTGATCTCTGTCTGTCAAATAAATAAATAAAATCTTAAAAAAAAAGAAAGAAAGAAAACCCAGGGAGTCATGTGGTCAACCTTCGTGCTTTGCCAATTAAAAAACTCAGGCCAAGCAGCTATCACATCTGTTCAACCCCATTTATCTATTAATGATAACCTACATGGTTGTAGGGCGATGCCTAGTGACAAGGTTTCATTCTCCAGGCCATTCGATGCAAAAACCACCAAGAGCACCCCAGAAGTCAAAAAAGGAAGTCATCCTAGTGAATCGTGGGCGTCCCGGCACGAGGATGTTAGGAGGTGACTGTTACACAGTCTGGGCTTGTTCACGGAAGCACGGTATTGCTCTGGTGGGTACAGTCATAAAGCAGGAATTCTGTGACTCTGTGCCCTTGTAATCCTAACGCGAGAAGCAGGAGGAACGGAGGAGAACTACAGCTGTAATCGGTAAAGTCACAGCAGTCGTTCTCATGAGCCGGAGAGAAGGGGTTCAGCTAGTTTTGCAAGCTGCACAGTGATCCTGTCTCATCACGGAGTAGTACTGCCCTCCTCTCGGGTTCTACCACCACCCAGTGACCACCACCTTCTCCTCCAGCAGGAGAACACCAGGGCCTCGCCTTCGGAGCCAGGCCAGCCCCACGCAGACCGCAGACAGAAGCTCCGACTCTTCACAGCCCCTGTTTGTGTCAGGCAGTTTCAAGATGGCGAAGGCACAAAATAAAGATCCTGACCCTTAAGGAGGTTACATTCCAATGGGATAAAGAGGGAATTAAAAACAAATGTAATACATGAAAAGAAACAAATCCGACAATATGTTAGAAGTGATAAGTGCTTTGGAAAAAAAAGAAAAGGCAGGGAAGGGCAAATGGGACTGGGCATGCCAGGCAAGGACCCATGACAAGGTGGCCAGAGGTGGCCTCCTTCATGTGAAATTTAAACAGAGACTTAAGGGAAGTGAAGGAGGTGACCAGAGAAGTTAGCATCCTTGTCCCCTCCCAGAAAGGAGAAAAGTGACATTTGCAGCAGTGGGAACATGTCTGAGCCCACCCTCCTACACAGTAGAACCAGGGAGCCCCAGGGTCCCCAGATCCTCTGCCTTTCTGACCATGAACTGGATCTTAGGTCATCCTGGTGCAGGCCTGGGTCCAGGAAAGACTCCAGACTTGGAAGAGTGTAAGCGCGTACTCTGATCAGAAGGAGCCTCACTCTCTCTCCCGGCCAGGCTGACAATATGCTGGTGTGTCCATACTGCCAGGGTCAGAATATGCTATCCAAGATATGCCCCTGTGGCATAAGGACGATATGAGCAGATGGCATTGAGAAAAAGCAGACCCAGCATGTGCTCTCTGCCTTTTCCCTACCCGCCTGGAAGCAGGACATAAATTCCCCTGCAAAGGTTTCCTCTCTCCCCACATCAGAAAGAGGGGAGAACACCTTTATCATCAAAGAGGCAGAGGGGAATGAGGAGAATCTACAGACCCTGCTAGATAACACTTTTTTGCCATCAGTGCCCCCATATTGTGACCTTTCTGCAATTCACCACCCCTAAAAGGTCCAAAAAACCCTTTCTTTATTTCTTCCTTTGTCCCATCCTAGCTGCTTCTCTGGTCGGGGGCGGGGGGGGGGGGGGTCCTCTTTCTCTGAAGCCTCCTCCTCCTACCTCCATGCCCTATAAAATTTTCAACATCCAAAAAAAACCGTGTGCACTTTTCCCCCATGGATCTGTCTTCTGTCAGCTTATTTCACAGCTCTGGCCACTGAACCTTAGAGAGGGGAGAAAAATTTGTCCTCCCTGCCGCAGCTCCAACCTACCACCGGCTGTCCCCGTGCAGTCCGGCTATCCGCTGCGCCCCTCCCACGTCATCTCGGTGACCCACAGAGGTACGTCCAACCATTAGCCTCATGCAACAGAGGAGGACACGAGACTCTGACCGCTGAAGTCAGAGCTGTTTGATGCCACACAGCTGGCAAGAGGCAGGGTTTATTTTCAAACCCAGACGGCATAATTCCATAGCTTAACTATTCTGCAAAATGTCACTTGCCAGAATCATGTTTACAGGGATTGTGTGTGTGTGTGTGTGTGTGTGTGTGTGTGTGTGTGAGATCCCTAATAACATCTACTTTCAGAGCAGTCAGGCCTAATAAATATGCCTATGTAGCAAGGACGCCTACCTTCCCACAGAAGTTGAGCTGGAAAGAGCACGTTCATGAGAAAAGGACTTTGTTTTGTCTTCTGTATCCTCAGAACCTGCCTGGAAGCAGGTGCTAAATATTCACTGGACAAATGGAGAAAGGCAAGCTTCCGCCTGGTCTGTGGCCACAATGCTCCAGGGACCACCCCCCCCACGCCCCCTACTCACACACACCCCCACCCCACCCCACCCCGCCGAAGAACACCTCTTGGCTCAGCTGTGGACAAGAGGAAGCAAGTGTGAAATGAAACTGCTCTCAGCATGTCCCCAGCTGAGTCCCCACTGGACAGGCAAGGACAGGGACCAGCTGTACACACAGCCCCGCCCCGCTGGACAAGAAAATTAAGTTGCCTCTTAGGCATTAGGTAGTTACCAAGGCACTGTGCAATGGACTCTGAAATCCATTTGTATCCGATAAAACAAACCTCACACTCAAATGGCTAACAGAAAGTCAGAGTTGATGAACGCAATTATTAATGCGCTTTAAAAAAAAAAAAAAAAAAAGGAACTTGCCCTTGGCACAGATGACAGGCCGTGAGGATTGGTCAGGAAGCTTTGCCACATATAAAACAAATTCAAAAATAAAAGTGACCATTAATTACTTGAGCAGTTGTTGGGGAAAAAAAAAATCATGTCCTGGGAACATGGGCTTCTGTTTCTCAGCGTGAAAATCCCTTTTTATAGCTGAAGGACTGCCCTTTCACCCACCGGCTCACATCAGCCCTCTCTGCCACGCTCCTTATTTTTTAAAAAACACAAAGTAAATCCCCCAGTGCTCTAATCAAGCTCCCCTGCTCCGCTGAAGGGTAACCTTCATGGAAAAGAGGCCACTTGATAAATTCCAGGAGGGTAAAAATAAAACATAATGGAAAAGATAGTCTAATCATCAAGGCTAATTACAAAGGAAGAGTATCACTTTTTCCCCCTAAATGTCCCTGGTTTATTTAAAAAAAGAAAAAAGGCCAATCTAACAAAGATGTCCTTTGTTACTGGTCTGAGTAAGAACAGAAGGAATCTTGGAGGAGATGGTTATAACTTATACATGTAAAACCGGAGAAATTAGGGGCACCTGGGTGGCTCAGTGGGTTAAGCCGCTGCCTTCGGCTCAGGTCATGATCTCGGGGTCCTGGGATTGAGTCCCACATCGGGCTCTTCTGCTCAGCGGGGAGCCTGCTTCCCTCTCTCTCTGCCTGCCTCTCTGTCTACTGTGATCTCTGTCAAATAAATAAATAAAATTTAAAAAAAAAAGAAAACAACCGGAGAAATTAGCTTTTGAAAAATTCATATATGTATTGGTAACATATTTAAATATATATGATGTACCAACTCGGTCCAAGAGGCTGAGGAAGGTGTTTGGGGCAGAGAGGGGGTGGTGGCAGCACGTTGAATCAGGTAAGACTCTGCCCTCCATGAGCCGACAGCCTCATAAAGAAGACAGACCTCATTCCAGCTGATGGTGGCCTTACAGACGCCCAGGAGCAGGACCACGGGGCACCCAACAGAGAGCGGTGCTTTTGATCCAAGGAGGATAGGGGAGTCTTTCTGGAGGTGACACTGAAACTGAGTCTTGAAGGATGGATGGGATGTGGGGGGCTGGGGTGACCCCAAGAAGCCCCGGATGGCTTGCCCCTTACCTTTCCAACACAGAAGCAGGTGAGAGACCCCAGTGGCCCATGAGCCCTCTCCTCCCTAGCCAGGACGGCACGTGAGAGTCACCAGGAATCCTTGTTTGCTGAATGGATGTGCCAAACTCTGGCCAAGGCGTCGTGAGTCAGAATTTCAGGAGCGGGACTTATCGGAAAGGCCCCTGAGGAACTTCTGATAAGCAGCCCCTGCTTAGGAACCACCATTATCAACACTACCCTTTAGAGACCCTCCTTACTCCTTCCGTCGTTCAATAGAAATGTACTGGGCACTCGCCCCATAGTACAACAGTGACTAAACCACCACCACCTGCTCTCAACAGCTTTGCTCACTGAGTCTCAGCAGCAATACCACAGGGTACTACCCACCCCAAGACGAGGAAACTGACGCAAGAAAGGCTAAGAGAACACAAGTAATAGGTGATGAGGAAGAGGGTTCAGCCTCAGCCCTCTGAGAAGCACCTTCTGCCTCCCGATGGCTCACTGGGGGCCTCCCAGGGACCAAGCCGTTGGGTATGCACAAGGAATGACCTGGTTTTAGAAGCAAGGACAAATCAGAGCTGGGAGAGGGGGCGAGGGGGCTGTAAGGGGGAGCAATGGAAGAGAACCCATGCCAGACTTGAACTAAAGGAATTCTAGAATGTTCCACATGCAGAGTCCAACCAGAGTTAGTGGAGATTCATGGCTGTCACAGCTCTTGGGGGGCCGTGTTCCTCTAGAAACGTTCCCCACCCAGCTACACGCCTCTCCATGCGGAAGGGGACCTGGAACTGCTCCTGAAGGAACTAACTGCGTCGGGGTCTCGGCAGCTCCGCCTCCCTCAGGGCCTCCCTGGAGATGAAATTATGAGGCTCAAACAAAGCCTCTGAGGTCTCTCAGCTCCTAGGAGTAAGAAAGCGATCTACAGACCGTCGGCCAAAGAGAGCAGGACACAGAGGCAGAACCCCTCTGGAGCAGGGGCTCGGAGTCATTTCGGGGTCGCCGTGAGAAAGTCTTCTGTGGTGAGGAAACCAGAACAGAGCCCCCCAGAACTCAGAGGCGGCGTGGGCTGAGCTGCCAGCCCCTCCACTTACAGCCGTGTGACACCATGGGCAAGTCACTTAAACACGGATCAGGCGGCTGCAAAACGGCAGCTTGCAAAGGATTTAATCAAACTGCTTTGAAAATACTCCACGTCTTACCTGGCACACGACAGGTACTCTACAAATGGCCAAGGCATCTGATTTTGTTTCCAAATGTAGATTCTCAAAAACAGACAAGACCCCTTCCCCTAAGGTGAGCTGTGGGAGGAGCCTGTCATTCTCTTTCTCTTTTTCTTCCAATTTGTTTTGCCAAGAACGAGCAGAACAGCACCTCAAGTCAAAGTTTGCGGGGCGGAGGGAGCCTGGCCACCTCTGGGAGCGCCCCTCATTGCCCACACATTGCGTTCTTGGCTCTACACTGGAAACAGAAAGAAACAGACTCTCCTCAGGGGCAGGAGAAAATTCATTATGAGCTTCTGATACTCAAACAGCCCCTGAAATGCCTGAGTTCAACAGATGTGTGCCATCAACATTCCCCGTGGACATGCAACTGGTAGGAAACGATGTGGTCTGAGAAAAGGTAAAGCTAAGTTAGGAATCCAGCTGCGGTTTGTTTCCCAGGGAAGAGAAAACACTTATTTAAACCTTTCTTCTGGCTGTTGATACAGAAACAGGAGTAGGTAGTGACTAGTGTTCTCCCAGTAAAACAAAACACTTATTTTTTTTTAAATTTTTATTTATTTATTTGACAGACAGAGAGAGAGAAAGAGAGAGAGAGAGACAGGGAACACAAGCAGGGGGAGTGGGAGAGGGAGAAGCAGGCTTCCGGACAAGCAGGGAGCCCAATGTGGGGCTCGATCCCAAACTCTGGGATCATGACCTGAGCAGAAGGCAGAGGCTTGATGACTGAGCCACCCAGGTGCCCCCAAAATGCTTATTTTAGGTTGAAACTGACAACAGATGGGATGGGACAGTAATGGCGGCTTCCCCCACAGGAGATCCTGCCTGTGTACCATACAGCCCATGGCTGTGCTACCCATTTTCAGGCCCTGGGCTTGAGGGAAAAAACTCAAACCTTCAAGGGAGCTTCTCTGGCAGACCTAGGTCATGATAATCATATACTATATGATTATATTCCTGTCCTTAGTAATTTCAGAATGGCATCTCAAGATAGTCTTCACATAACCTGAGACTAGAGCTTCACACGGACCCAACAAATCAGAAGTTGGAACTACACTTTGGAAGATGATGGACACAGAACAGAAACAAAAAATCCTTCCTCTGGCTTCTGGTAATATAACTGGGTCCCCAAAAAGCTTCTGGGAGAAGTGCGGAGTGGGGACTCAGAGAAAGGGCCCTAAGCCATCTCTACGGCCCAATGCCATCTGAGACTTACTAAAAGACAAGTGAATTTGTTTTTTGAATAGTAGTGCAGACAGAGCCAGATGTCAACAGCACTTGAAACCTCCAGGTACTTGAGATTTGAGGTCATCCAGAGCATCTTTCTAGAGATAACAAACTGAACCCAGGGCAGTGGAGGGACGATCCCCGGTGTATCTGGGGAGGCGGGGCCGGAAACCACCCTCTTCTCTTCTGGCCCATGTCCTCCCTTACACTTTTCCTGGAACTTCTCAGAACAACCTCCTAAACCCCAGCAGAAGCTCAAGTAGAAAAGAAGCATTCAGTACCAGCAGCCAGATCCCAGGAGAAGCCTTGAAGAGCCTCAGCCAACATTTCTAGAACCTTCTTCACTGGCCCCTTTACAAAAAAAATGTCGTTCCCTCGTGTATCAAAATTCTTTTCAACTCCTAGAGCTTAGAAGTAAAAAGAAGTCAGAAGTCCAGTACCAGAGAGAAACCTGGGCTTAAAGCCAGCAGTGTGACCTTGGTCTGACAGGTAAAAAACAAGAAAACGTCGTCAAAAGTTGAGAGCAATCCACCTATCCACTGGTGGACCAACAGAAAAACGGAATGTGGTACAGACACACAACAGACCATCATTCAGTCTAAAGGAGCACTATAACCTGTATGAACTTTGAGGACATCATGCCAAACCAAAGAAGCCAGACACAACAGGACAAGTGGTGCAGAATTCCACTCAGAAGAGGTACAGAGAGCAGTCAGGTTCGTGGGGACAGAGAGTGGAACGGTGGCAGCTAGGACAGGCAGACAGGAGAAGGGGGACCTACTGCTCGATGGGCGCAGAGTTCCCGTTTCACAGGATGAAGACAGTCCTGGGACCGGTCATACAACAATGCAGATATACCCCACGACCTAAACTGCACCTTTTCAGTGGTTAAGATGGTCCATTTTATGTTATGGGTATTGTATCATAATAAAAACTTAAAAGTAATTTTTAAAGCTGTGACCCGGACAAGTGAGGTGCCCGGAGCAGAAATCACACCCGTCAGGAACCCGGAGTCCGAATGTCCTGCCGTGGAACTGGTCCCTCTAGCTGCAGCAGGTGTGGCCCAGGGAAAGTCACCCGACCTCTCTGGTCCTCACCTATAGGTTGGGCAGCACCAGAGCTCAGAGGGGACAGCTCCGGGAACAATGTGTGGGAAGTATTTAAGAAAGCGCCCGGCACACACAGAGTACTCACACACGGAGCCTCCCCGGACCCACCAGCCGGCTTGCCAGCCCGCCCCGCCAAATGCCACGATGGTGGATGTGGTACATCTATTTCCTTCATCCTAGAATCCCGGGGGGTGACGGGGCTAAGCCTGCTCAGCCCGAGTGTGCAAGGAGGAGGCACTGCCCACACAGCCTCTACCTCAGCCTCCTGTCCTGTCTCCTGTGTTCTTCCCACCCTCCTAGTCCCATCTGGACGGCAAGGAAAAGGCCAGTAAGTACGGCCCTGTCCGGCTGGTCTCACCCAAGCCCCGAGTTGAAGGGAAAGTGGCTTCTGCGCTCAGTTCACCTGGTTGGCAAAGGATGCCAGCCTTCACAACCACCCGCCCTGCAAAAGAAGCTAAGGCCTGTGGTTTTGTTCGATGCCCCCCCCCCCACGCACTGATACCCACCTGCACACGCGCACCCGTTGGCCCCATGACACGACAACAAAAGAAACCAGGACCAGCTACTTGCAGCCATAGAACAAGCCAGACCTGGATGTGAATCCCAGCGGTGGGACCTCAGACACGTGATTAGTGCAGCAGAGCCCGACTCCTCACCTGCGGAACGACACACGGCCAGCCTGGCCGCGTGGAGTTTGCAGACACCTCCCCCCACACGCGGCAGGACTCCCCCAGCCCCACGGGCTCCTGAACAAATCAACACTGTAGCCAAGTAGGCACGTGACTTTGGCTCACCACTCTTCCCCCAGAAGGAGCCACATGGCCCTGCCTAAGGGTGAGAGCAGGGAAGGGACAGGTCTCTGTCCCCAGGACACGGGATGGGATCTGGGTGTCACACAGAAGTTCTTAACACAGACATGGTCTCCCGTCCTCAAGAGCTCCCAGCACTGCGGGAGCTCAGACTCACAACCCCCCTAAGAACACACAACAGAGAAGGCTACAACAGATGTTCACACAAACTGCCAAGGGAACAGCGGAAGAGTCTGCTCACGCCCCCTGGGAGGTGGACAGTCTGTGTTGTCAGGGAAGGCTTCTCTGGGGTGGCGACATCTGAACCGTGCCATGAACAACACGGGACCATCCCACGGAAAGGCTGACATCCGGGACTTGAATAACACCGCACTCTTGTACTGACTTTGCACTTCTCAAACATGGAGTCTGGGACTCCCCTGCAACGAGATTACAAGCTCACTGATGCCAGAGCTTCCAGAAGCACAGTCACTGGGACCGTGGGAGAGGAAACTGAGTGCCAGGCAGGACACGGGGGTCCCAGGGGAGCCCTGGAGAGCCGGCTCTGCCACGTGTCCCTGGGGGCTACCATGATGTCCCACGTGGGCTCACAGTTGTGAAATGTAAGTTCTTAACAGAAGAGCTGTGTCTTCCCTCATTAAAAAAAGGGATGACCCTACTAACAAAGGGGCAGTCCAGGAGCACAATGGTCAAAACCGCTACTAGAAGAATTTTTTTGAAAGACTACTTATTTGAGAGAGAGAAAAAGAGAGAGTATGAGTGGGATAGAAGGAGCAGAGAGAGAAGCAGGCTCCCCACTGAGCAGGGAGCCAAACGCGGAACTCGATCCCAGGACACGGGGATCACAACCTGAGGCAAAGGCAGACGTTTAACCGATGGAGCCCCCCAGGCGCCCCTTGAAGTAAAAACTGTCAAAACTGGAATGATCACTAATGTTGCTATTATAGCTACCTACCTGTTGGCGCTCACGTGCACCGAGGGCTTACGACGTGCCAGGCTTCACCTGAATAATCTCATCTAATCTTTACTACTAGTATTAATAACCTATTTTACAGATGAGAAAACCGAGGCACAGAAATCAACAGTTACCCCAGATTGTGTGACTGTGATCCAGAAAGTGTTCTCCCTCCCCACCGGGCCTCAGCAGGGAACTCGGTGTCCCCACCTCTCCATGCTACACTGCGGCAGACAGGAACACGGGGGAGCCAACAGATTGTGGTTCAAGTCCCAGATCTGCCCCTCAGCAGCTGCTTGACCTTGGGCAGGTCATCGCTGGGAAACACCTGGGGTAGGGCGCTTAAGACAAATGTATTAGCTTACAGGTCTGAAGCTTGTAAGTCCAAACCCAGCTTCCCTGGGCTTACAGAGTCCCCTTGTTTTTAAGTGGAAATTAATCTGGGCTCACTAGATTCCTGAGACAATTCGAATAAAACAACATGAATTAAGTCCTTGACACAAAGTAAACTCCCACGAAGGCAGCGGCCTTCTTTCCTCTGGCGCTGGCTAGCCTCCTACCTCCTGATGAGAAGGCAGGCTGTGGCATCTCTCACTGGATGATGCTGGCTCCATTTCTAGAATTCCAGGCCAGACCTCAGACTCCTTCTAGGCTCAGGTGAACTTTATTAGGAATAAAAGGGAAGCAGGGATCAGAGTGCTTTTTTCCCCCCAAAGTTTGTAAACTGTGGTTCCTTCACTAAAGACACCAGAAGCAACCTGGAGTTTTGTCTGACTAAACACATGGTCTGGCATGCCTATGTTCCCGTTTTACCCGAATGCAAAGTAAGTATGTCACATCCCACATGTGTTAATCCAGCAAAACTCATCCCTCCTGTGTTTCTAGGGAACAGGGGCGTGTATGGAGGTGCGATGATCTTCAGTGAACGAACCCTTGTCCTCAGGGAGAGGTGGGGCTTCCCTTTTCTGACATGGCAACAGTTCGTAACAGAACCCACCCTGGAAGGCCTTACTCAAGAAAGGCAAAGAAAGAGGAGAGAGCTGGGAATGGCCCTTCAAGTCACGGAGGGCCGTGAAGGTCCCTTCTAGGTATAAGGGGCTTCCGTAATCCTGGAGTCCCCAGCAGGGCCTACACTTGAGCTGAGTCCCAGGGAGGCCCCTTTTTTCGGGAAGGTTACAAGAAAGTTGCAGTAAAGAGTGACATGGAGGACACATCAAACACCCCCAACGCGCTAACAAAGACAGTAAGTACGTGGATGACGGAGACAAGAGAAGTGGAGAAACCAGCACTGCTTTGTGTCCATGGAGAAAACTATGTGGGCGAGGTGCACTTGGCCTCGGAACACAGAGCACCCAACGCCCTTTCATTGCTTCAGGGGGCACCCGGGTGGCTCAGTCGGTTGGGCATCTGCCTTAGGCTCAGGTCGTGGTCCTGGGATTCAGCCCTGAGCTGGGCTCCCTGCTTGGTGGGGAGCCTGCTTCTCCCTCTCCCTCTGCCTGCCTCTCTGCCTATTTGTGCTCTCTCTCTGTCAAATAAATAAGTAAATAAAATCTTAAAACACACATGCGCACACACACACACACACACACACAAAACTAAAGAAAGAAACACAGGCCCACGTATGTGCCTCCCAACAGGACTGCGACCTCCTCGAGGAGGAGTATTTGCCACACTGTCCCCAGTCCGAGAGAGGGGACTCAGGTGTGTGTGAGTGGATGGACAGTTGAACGGACAGAGATGGGGCTGCCCCGGGAGGCTGGGTGACAGCCTCGAGGCAGCAGCAAGATGAATGCAGATTTAACCGCTCAAGCCGAGGGGCACCTGCGTGGCTCAGTCGGTTAAGCCGCTGCCTTGGGCTCAGGTCATGATCTCAGGGTCCTGGGATTGAGCCCCTCATCGGGTTCTCTGCTCAGTGGGGAGCCTGCTTCTCCCTCTGCCTGCCGCTCCCCATGCTTGTACTCTCTTTCTAGGACAAATAAATAAAATCTTTTAAAAATAATAATAATAGAAGTAAATAACTGGTCAGTCAAAGCCCTCAGAACAACACTTTCCCCAGACGCCACCTTTCTCCTGGTCCCACTTCTCAGAACCCAGAGCACTCACAGCCGGCCTGTGCCCCTCGACTCCACAACCACTTGCTGTACGTGGACTGTGGTCCTGACGTGGTCTCATCCTTTCAGGCCTGTCTCTCTCACTCTCTTCCCGCGTGTCTCTCCCCATCACCTCTACGTCAGTTCTGCCTTGGGGTTGGTTCACAGCTTCTGGACGGGCCACAGGCGTAGATGACCGCCCCAGCCCAGCATGCACAACACTCAGACGAATCTTCATCACCAGGGAAGCTGACCCCTACTGGGGGCCACACTTCAGTGACACCTGCCACCCCGCCCCTGACACAGAGCCCTCTCTGACCCATCCTCAGGCAGCGAAGGGGCGGGCCACATCCCTTGTCACACTGCCCACGGGCTGCACCGGCCTCCTGCACCCAGCAGGACTCCAGACCGCTTCAAACGGAGTTTTTCTTTTCTCCTTCCCAGCCCGACCTAGGAATATTATCGCCAGGACACCAAGAAGTAGGTTTGGTCTGGTCTGTTTGTTTTCACTACAGAACATCCCGGCCAGGACTACTGCCATCTTGTTTTTCTTCTGAGTGACAAAGACACAACCATACTTCAGGTAAATAAATGTTTTCGACCTAAATGAGTCATTTGGTGGGAACAGGGAGCTCGCCAGCCTGCATTCGGGCTGACCCCGTTCCCAAGCGGGGAGGAGGGTAGCGCTGTGTCTGGGGTTAAAAACCACACAGAACAATGAGACATCATCTGTTTTTCATGGCAATCTCCCTTGCTATGCGTGTGGAAAATAGGAAGGCAAACAGGGAGATGACTGGAAACGCTGGGGTCGTGCCAGTTTTCCCACGGGCAGAATCCAGGGACAGCGCTTTCTTGCTGTAAAATCCTGGGGCGGGGGGGGGGAGTACTTAACCTCTGACCTTCGTGAGTTCATTTGTGGTGGCAAGGATTAACTGAAGCCACTTTGAGTCCTCGAGCATTTGACAAATCGCAGCACCTAAGAGTTAAGGCGAACTGTTTTAACACGTATATACAGATCACACAGGAAGGAAGCGTGCAGGCCGAGGTGGTCGTCACGCGCTGCACGGAATGAACGGAAATGAAGTCAGAACATTTGGGCTCAGTCACACTACACGCATTTCAAGTGCCTGGTGGCCTGGTGGCTGGTGGCCACCGTACTGGACAGTGTAGACACGGAGCATTTTGTCACCCGCAAAATTCTACCGGACAGCCCTGGTATGGAGGGAAGGAAAAACGGCCTGAAGCGAGAGGGTGTGGGGGACCTTAGGCAAGTTACGTACCATCTTTGCACCTCACTTCCTCACCTGTGAAATGGGGATAACAGCAGCGGCATTATTCACTGATGATGGTTCTCTGCTACGCAAGTGCTTTTAGTAATGCTCACGAGAAAGGCGAGCGCTCGCCAGCCAGTCTCCTAGAAGAGGGGACAGACACAGGTGTGCTGCAAGGTGGGTTACTGGGAGAATTTAAAAAAAAAAAAAAATTACATAAATCATGATTTCCCATGGGACTAAACACATTGCAAACACTCGGTTCATTCATTCTTTTTTTTCAACAAATGTTCACAAAGCACCTTCTATGTGCCAGGCATTCCGATAGGCACTAGAGACATAGAAATGAGCAAAGGCCCTGCCCTCCTAGAGTTTAGGGTCTTGACAAACGGGGGATCTATTATGCTGATAAAAACAGGAAGACCAAGATTTCCATTTTACCATATAACAATAGCTCCCAGCAATGAGAGAATGCTGCCAGATATAAAGCTACCCCCAAAGAGGTACCTAATAACAGTGCTCTTCATATGGATGGATGGATAGACGGATGGACAGATGTGGGGGATGAATGGGTGGGTGGGTAGGGGGGTGAGTGGAGGGTAGATGGGTGGGTGGATGGGTGGGGGGCTAGATGGATGGGGATGGGTGGATGGATGGGTGGGTCGGTGGTTGGATCAATGAGGGTTTGGAGAAGGCTCAATAATGCACAAATAATGGGTGCCTACGTGGTGCAGTCAGCTGTGCGTCTGACTCTTGGTTTCAGCTCAAGTCATGATCTCAGGGTCACGAGATCAAGCCCTGATTTGGGCTCCACGCTCAGCAGGAAGTCTGCTTGGGACTCTCTCTCTTCCTTTCCCTCGGCTCCTTCCCACTGAGCATGCTGTCTTTTTCTTCCTCTCTGTCTAAAATAAATCTTTTAAAGAAATGCATAAAGAGGGACACCTGGGTGGCTCAGTTGGTTAAGCAGCTGCCTTCGGCTCAGGTCATGATCCCAGCGCCCTGGGATCGAGTCCCACATCAGGCTCCTTGCTCGGCAGGGAGCCTGCTTCTCCCTCTACCTCTGCCTGCCACTCTGTCTGCCTGTGCTCGCTCTCTCTATGACAAATAAATAAATAAAATCTTTTTAAAAAAAAAAGAAAGAAATGCATAAAGAGTAAGCTGGGCTCTGGGTGACCCACTTAATTACCCTCTGGTGGGTGTGGCTAACTTAGACAGCTGATGCCAGGCGACACTAATAAATGATCCCAAAGCAGTGTGCAAACTGTTATACATAGAAGCTTAATCATCTTTAACAGGAATCTTAAAACCCAAATGACTGGGATAGAGATGGCCTTCACATATGTGCCCTCTGGCTTCTGTTCTGGGCTCTGCTCTGACTCACCCTGCCAGCTGGGCCTGCTTACTCCCCTCGGTAGTACCCAGGAGGGAAATGAACCAATCAGGGAGCCCACGCTCACTTCTCCTACCCATCTCTCCCACCAGGCAAACAACCTTTCGTTGGTGCTAGACAAACAGCCACCCAAGAGGGAGGCCTCCCATTGCCCCGCAAACTCCTGTCCAGCCCTCAGACTCACCTGCAGACCCAAGCAGCCTGCATGCTGACCCCAGTTCTATGACTCACTGGGCAGAGCTTTCCCAACAAAATGGCATATGGGCAAATGGCACCGTATCTCTGCCTGTGCTTCTATCTGCAAAATCCAAAAGCTCATTTTGGTAGGTTTGCAGCTCCCTGACACTGCCAAATTGTCAAATTTGCCAACTGCCAAACGGAAGGGGGCTGTGTTGAGTCACTGGACCGACGTCCTACCCGAAGGGTGGGCCTCAGCAAGTTACTTCGAGCCCTGAGGTCTCAGCCTCCCCTGGGGTTGCACAGTGAGGAGAAATACCGCTTGCTACACAGTGTTGTTAGTGGGATTCAATGAGCTGACTTAAATAACGTGCGCCAGGATTCAGTAGGAACTGGTTTACATTCTGCCTCGCATGTCAAGATCGGTGGACATCGGGAGATGTGGTCTGAGCCCCCCGTGCTGACGCTAGCAGGGTCAGCCGGTCAACCCACGCCTCGACCACCTCCTTCTCACTCCGAAGAGCAGGGTGAACTGGATCTGCACTATCTCTTACCCCGTGACCTTCCCTATTTCACCCCAATCAGGGAGCTTTTCAGCCTGATGAAAAGCACATGAGGTACTTGGAAATACACTACAGGAGCTCACAGCGGTGACACCTTCCATCTGTGCCGGCCTTACTTCCAGATGTTTACAACAGGACATTTGCTTATGACGGGTCTCACCCATCCACAGGCGTGCGGGAACACCACCACGCAGTCCGTGGGCCCGCCAGAGAGAGCTGGTGACCGGCCTCACCCTAAGCAGGAATCCCTGAGAAACGGCAGGTGTCGGATGCTCGTTACACATGGCTCACGTATGCATGAAAATGAACGACCAAGCATTCCTGTGACAACGCCTGCCTTGAACGTCACACTTCAGAACACTCAGGACTGGATGATGTCTACGGGTCTGGCTGTGTTTGATATTCTACAGTGATTTCTGCTAGGAGATGAGCTGGCCGGGAGGACGGGGCTGACACAGGGAAGCGAAGTCCTCTACGTGGCCTAAAACGACCTCTGTCCATTTCTGCCCTCACCCCATAGCACCGAACACCCAGCACCCCAAGCAGGGCCCCGTGCCTGTGGTGCTCCCCAGCATGTCCTTCATAGAATGACAGGACATTTCCAGTCCCATGCATGTGGATTCTTCCCATCAAAGGGCTCTCTGTATACTCTTTTATGCTCATTCACCCAGGGTCCTTTTCCAGGCTGCCCAGGCCCTGGTTCGGGCCCCCAGAAACCATTAGTCACGTCTGATTCCACGCGTTTCACATTTTCTGCACGTCAACCCCGTGGCAGGCTCAGCATAAGGATGTGACAGTGACCATGGCTGAGCTCGAGGGGCTAAAAAACAAACAGGGGCCCAAACCTCAAAATGAAATGGGTTCCAAGATGTGCTTCAGGAGAATTAAAGACGATGGTGGGAATTCAGGGCAGCAGTGGCTGATTCCAGAGGTGGGGAAGTGGAGTAAGGCTCTTGGACTTGCTGGAAATGAGACTTTGGACAGGGAAAGCAGGAGGGGGAAGTGAAGGAGATCCCTTGATTCCAAATACTCATTCCTGACACTTGTGCCTCTCTCAAAGCCCCTTTCCCCAGACCCATTTTGCCCTTGGAGCCATGCCCTCTGTGACCCCGAGACTTCGGCAGCAGTCTCCCATTTTTTGCTTGTCAGTTGGCTACTCCGTGCTTGTCCTGCTCACCTTCCAGGCCTGCTCACCTTCCCCATTCTCTGGGCGCTGACCCAAGGCAGCACTCTCCGAATTGGCATTAAGTGTGGCAAGGCTAAAATTAGGACTGTTTCCATAGATATCTAGACTTCTCTGTAGCAAATCTGTTCGGCTCCCAAGTGGGAAAAAAAAAAAATTTTTTTTTTCCATTCTATCTGCAAAAGGAACCGGGGTGGGGGGTGGGGTTTGGAAAATCCAAGCTGGCTAATATCTGGACATGCCTTTGAGCCTTCCTGAGCCCACAGGAAGGGAAAGAGGAGCCTTCCCTGGTCTGCGCAGTGGCATGCACTGGGGTTGGTCTTCAGTGGGCTATTAAGCCCCTACCACAAAGGAAAGACAGTAAGCATGGGCCACCGACGAACTTGGCCTCACGTCACCATAAGAGGGGGTCCCCTCCAGGAAGTGGTCCTACTTTCTCCCATCTCAGGGACACAACGCAGATCAGTGAGGTCAAGGAACTGGCTGGCCCTGTATGATGGGCCACACCATTCACAGTTAATACACGGGAAGCCTCGTATTTCAACCAACAGTTAAAACACGAGGTTCAAAGACGTTCGGAGAAGCCCCCCATGGCCACCCGGCAAAGGGCTGTCACGGTGTTAATGATGACATGGTAACAGTAATAACAGGAACAGCTCACACCTGCTGGCACGGTTTTGTTCTAGGTTCTGTGCCCAACGCTTCTCTGGAGTCACTCATTCCATCCTTGTTACGGGTTGAATGGATATGTGGAAGTCTAAGCCCCAGCAACTCAGAATGTAACCTTATATGGAAACAGAGTCATGGCAGATATAATTAAATTAAGATGAGGTCATACTGGAATAGGGTGGGTCCTTGAATCCAGTAATGACTGGTGTCCTTATGAGAGGACCACGTGAAGACAGACTGAAAAAACACCCATGGTCCCAGGGGACAGGGGTGAGGTGTCCACAAGCCAGGGGACACCAAAGATGGCTGGTGACCACCAAAAGCCAGGAGGAGGAGAGAAGGGTCCTCTGACGGGTTTGGGAGAGGATATGGCCCTGCTGATACACCTTGACTTCAGAATCCCAGCTTCCAGAGGTCTCTTCTTTCCAGCTGCCCTGTGTGTGGCATTTGCCAGGCAGCCATGGGAAATCCATACAATCCTCAGCACAATTCCATGAAAATGTGGGTATGAAGACAGCCAAGCTTTACACATGAGGGCACCAAGGCTGCACTGACAGCAAATAATACTGGTAACAACGACCAACCTGGTACTAAGTGCTTTACACATAATAACCTGCGGGGTCCCCGCAAAGCCCACCACAACCCCATAAAGTCCTCCCATTTTAAAGAGGAGAGGGAGGCACAGAAAGGTTAAGTAATTTGCCTGAGGTCACACAGCATGTAAGTGGTGGAGTCGGGATTCAGACTCAAACCCGGAAATCAGGGCTCTTATCCACTATAAGCCCCTGATGCTAGAAGGGAGCCTCTAATCAGGACTTGGATTCGGGTGGCCCAGTTTTAAAGCCCACATCCTTGGCTTCTGTCTCAACTTCGTATTCCACCTGCCAAAGAGAATGCACTGCACTTAGGGGCCCTCAAAATGCTTATTTGATGACACAAACAAATTAATTAAATGAGCAGGGCTTGCCTACATCCCATTAATTCAAATTAAATTCAAATTAGTTCATTTTAGCAGTTAAAACTGACCCAGGTCCATATGGGCAGCAGAAAACAGGAAAAGAAGCAATTAGGGCATCTCCAGTACTAAGCAGGGAGGGTGAAATAAAGCTCCACACTTACAAAGCCTCTACTTAATCCGTCATTTCCGTAAATGTTTAGTGAGTGCCTACTATGTGCCAGCACGGTGTCAGGCCACGGGAGTGCAAAAGCCACAGCTCCAGCCTGGCAAGGACACGGTAATGGTCCAATGGCCATAAATCCTGGCAGGCACCACCACTGAAGTCAGGACAGAGGTGTGGCAGGAGGACGGAGTGGAGGTACCTAAATCTGCCAGGTGCACAGCATGGGTTCCAGAACAGGGGACATCTGAATTGCATCTTCAATTTCAGCTTCTTGCTTATTTTAAGGCCCACCCAAACAGCTCCCATCCCTGCACACACAGATCTCTTTCCTCCCTCCCCCCCTTTTTATCCTCTCAACTTTTCCCTGAAACAGATTTTTCTCACTGCACAAACCACATTGGTGCACATTTAGCAATGTTCAATTTTCATGATCACTCATCTCCAGCGGAGGGAACAGAATGAATTGTTCACCTTTGGAGAAAAAAAAAGGGGGGGGGGGGTTTGGGGACGTCAGAGCCTTGCAGAACTCAAGTTAACAGACAACTAGTGATGGGTACTAGGTTAACTCAGCTAAACTAGTTCTCGTTTGTTCACAGAAAAACAGATTACTGTATTCTTTATCAACAAACAAGGAGAAGACAGTACTAGGAAAAGGGGAGGGGTCCCAGGAGCCAAGGAAGAAGGATCCAGAACAGACATGCGTCCCGTCACCAACATTTCAGCCAGCCACATGGCCACTGCCTGGTCCCTCCACACACAGCAGGTGGGCATGGTCACCATGCAGTGCGTGGCTTGGCAGTAAGAATGAAGGTTCAGACGTGCCCCTTTAAAGGGACAAGCACAGTGGGTCCAAGATCAGGTGCACCTCATATATGAACTTGCCTAATCCCCTACTCTAACCCCAGCACAACCCCACGAAGCCATCCCATTTTAGAGAGGAAAGGAGGCGCGAAACGGACATACAGTCAGCGCTCCCCATGCCTGTTATGAACACAGTCTTCACTGCCAAAGAATGTGAACGTGGTGCCCGGGGCAAACGACGAGCAGCTTTGGTTCTCCTTCCCTGGGCCGTCACCGCCACCGAGCTGTGCACAAGCCCGGGCCGGGCCACTTACGTCCACGTCTGGGGAGCAAGTTTCCACAGCCGGTGTGGAAGGAGCGGGCGTTAGGCTGGTGCTGGGAGCTGGTCTTCCTGGAGCTCGCTGGCGGGAAGGGCAGACCCGCGGGGAGGCCCACAGAACGGACCTCGCCGGGCCAACAAACACTAAAATTGGATCCTTCCACCAGGAAACATACCCACTCACCTCTGGCCTGGAGGAGAGAGGCCTGCCCCTACAGAGGGGGTGCAAAATAGGCCACCCGGGCCCGTTCGGCTCTCCGGGGGCCTGACAGAAGCCAGCACAATCAGACCCCGATCAGGCACCCACCTCACTCCTGAAAGAGATTGCCGCTGTGTTTGGGTTTATTATTTCTGTACTGCCACAAAAAGCCCTTGGATCGGCGTGAGTATTTCTTTTTTTAACCCCCCTGGCATGAGCAGCACACGGCAGAGGCACGCCTCGATTAGCTCAAGCTGTTCCTGGACTAATGAGACACACGGCGGAGTTTATCCATGCAGCCTCTGCTGAATGACGTGGGGTGGGCCGCGGGGCCCTGCTCCCCTCCCTGCATGGAGGGCCAGGTCCCGGGGTGGGGTGGCTTCTCGGAAACTCTGCAGCAGGTGGGAAACCCACAGGGCCCAGCCCAAGAGCAGACCCCGGCCTCCTCTCCCTCCACCCTGAGAGGCAACGCAAGTCAGGAAGCACTGGAGTGGGAGTCAGGAAGCTGGGCCACTCACCACCTACATGCCCAACAGTGGCCACAGTCTGCCCCCCGGCAGCACCCCATCAGGGGGCCTGCAGTCTATCTGGGCACTAAAAATCGTGGGATCCCTGCTCTTCACACGCCATTCTCCTCCCTCCCACCGCCTGCACCCCCCCCGCCCCCACCTCACATCCCTCCGCCCCGGCCGCTCCCACCAGGCTGGCATCTGCCTCCCACCCCGGGCTTGTCCTGCCCTCTTCCAGGCACAAAAACCCAAATACAGGTACTGATTTCATCTCCTCCTCCTGAGCCTCCACCCCACCCCCGCTCGTCCCCTCCCCTCTCACCCCGCACCCCTACTGCATTTTCTCTCCCCCTCCCTCCCTCCTTTCTCCTGTCTCCCCTCAAGGAACATCAGTAAGAACACGGTGCCTTCTTTCCACAGACTGCCCCGTGCCATCCCACCTCCGACAACCCAAATCTCTTTCCCGGGAGACTCCTTGCCTAGAGTCAGTGCCGATCCCGAGCCCCACGAGGGACTGAAGGCCAGAAGGGTCCAGACAGCCTGGGCAACACCCGCTCAGTCAGATGGGACGGCGGGCCTTGACGTCTAAGACTACGTGGCAACCATCTTTTCCACGCCAAGGCGTCTCCTCTCTCATGGGCATGTCCACCGAGGCGAGCAAAGGTAAGCCTCTAGTCCGATCGGACCTCAGAACTGATCCACAAAGGTCTCAAGACACAATGCAAACACCAAGGCAAAGGCAACGGAGCAGCTGACATGAGGCCATTCATTCAACAAACACTAATTGTGTTTATTAGTTTAAACAGATCATATAATAAATAGCATCTACCCTGTTGTTTCCTGGAACAATGTGGCGGGGTGGGGTGGGGTGAAATATATTTAAACCTTAGGGGATTCAATAACCCCATTCACTGGATAGCCTGCAGGAGGCGTCTCTGGGTCCATATTCCACCCCGGCAGCTTACTGGCTGTGCAACCTGAGCCAGGAAATGGCCCTCTCTGTGCCTCAGTTTCTCTGTCTGTAAACCAGGAATACTAAACTATCTAGCACACCAGACTGCCCAGGAACTAGAAATGATTCTATGCTCCTCCTCCTTCTTCTTCTTCTCCTCCATCATCATCATCATCATCAATGGAAGTTTACTGAGCCTTTAACACGCCAGGCAACAATCTCAGCGCTTTACATGGGTTGATTCATTCATGCAACAACTCGGAAGGTACAGATCGTTGAGATCTTCATTTCACAGATGAACAGAGAGGTCAAGGAACTTGCCCGAGGTCACAACAGCTAAGCAGAGGGTGTGGAATTCAGCCCAAGACAGTCTGGCTCCAGAGCCACTCCGTTCAATCTCGGATGTCAGGCCCCGTGGCCAGCAAAGAGTAAATCCTTCAGCAACTGACTTGCTGGGATTATTATAATAATATTGGCTTTATTTTTATAAGAACCATTGCCTCAGAGGGATGACTTTATTTTGCCTTTTTGAATTAAATTTCGGTCCTGGGGGCACCAGGCCTGGAGTAATAGCTTCTATTTCTGCCTGCTATCCACTCCCATCATAGCGGAGAGAAGGCTCGGCCGAGGGGACTGCCTGCTTGCAGTTTTATGGATCAAGCTGCATTCTCTGGGCCAAAGAGGCTGGGGGGGGTGGGTAGCTCCATTCGGGAACTGTTGGCAAATCCATCTGTGGCCAGGGCCAAGTGCAGAATGACAGCTACCACCTGTCCCTCTTGACCGGAGAACGGTGGGGGCCCAGGGCCGGGCCACAGAGAGAGCAAGGCTCCCCAGCCTGAAACACAGATGCCCACCTCCAACCATCCAAGGGGCTTCCCAGCCAGGCAGGCACTGCCCTCCCCAGCCTGCCATGCCAGCTCCCTCCTCTGAGCAGCCCTAGCCATGCCCCCAGAGTGGGAGACCAGTGTACTTGGCAGCACAGAGCCCTTTGACTTTGGTGGGAGCGAGCCCTTGGCCTCCGTTTAATTGAAAGCATCCCCCAACAGAGCCCAACCGTGCTTGTCAGCAACAAGCGGGGGTGGGAAGCATGGGGCAACGGGGATCGCTCCTGCCCCACCTGCAGAAGCCCCCTGCTACCCCCCACCCAGATGGGCTCTGCCAGCCAAGTCACTCTGGAGGGTGAGTGTGGCCTCTGGACTGATCCAGCACCCTGGGCTCTGAGCCGGGATGGCTGGTCCCTCCCCTGCAGCATCAGGGAAGCCACCTCAGATACTGCTCAGTCCAGAAGTCTCAACCTGGATTCTAGAAAAAGTCTCGTAGAAGGAAACCTATGAATGTGGGATGGTCAAGAACCAGGCTTTGGAGCCCTACAGGTCTGCATCTGAATCGCTGATCTATGCTCAAGCCATGAGACATGGGCAAGTTGTATTTCCCTCCACGGCCCTTAGTTTCTCATCTGTGCAATGGACACAAGAACCAGGTTAGAACTCTAACCCTGGAGAATATCAGTATTGCAAAATAGAAACTAACTGCCCCCCCCCCCGCCCACATCTCAGTTATCGGGATTTCTCAAAAGCAAGGACACACGAAGGTAGTCTCTAAAGTCATAAGTCAGGGGAGCAGATGCTCTCAGGAGGGCAAGGGTGCAGGGTGGAGGGAGGCTCTGGGGTACTGCTCATGTCCTATCTCTTAATTGGGGAACTGGTTATAGAGGTAGGCTCCCCTTGTAAAAATACATCAAGCTGCACACTTCGTTTTCTGTACTTTGCTGCTTGTAGAATACACTATATTTCAGTTTTTTAAATTTGCTAGAAAAACAAACAAAATAAAGCTTTGGCATGAGATGTGCAAACTGGCCTCTGTCTTCAGCTCAAAGCGAGAACTCTAGATGTGAACACGTGTCTTTCCACAAGAGCCCCTTCACCCGGGCCTGTATTTAGGAGGCCATCCCATAACGGCAGAGCTGCCCCTGCAAGCCCGAGGTGGGGCTCAGGGATCATCATCCCCGCTGACTTTCACAAATATTTACCAAGTAGCTAGTATGCGCCAGGTGTGGGTCTAGATGTGAGCAAAATGTAAAAGGCCCCTTCTTTAGACAGGCTTATTCTGTGGGCCCGAGGGAAGAAAGGAAGGAGCGGCATTTACGGAGGCTCTGCTGTGTATAATCATGGTGCCCAGGGCAGCGCACTTGGCATACAGCGTAAACTGAACACTTCCGCAAAGTTCAGCCTCATCCAGAGGATACCTGGGGCCTTTCTGCCCCTAAATCTCTGGTGCAAACTACCCAGTCCCTGCCAAATGCAAGCCCAAAGCCATCTGGAAGATTCAGTTCCTCCTAGATTTTATTTTTTGAGACAGAGAGCAAGCAGGAACAGGGGCAGACGGAGAAACAGAATCTTAGGCAGGCTCCCAGCCCAACACAGGGTTTGATCCCATGCCCCTAAGATCATGACCTGAGCCAAAATCAAGCATCAGATGCTTAACTGACTGAGCCACCTAGGGTCCCCCTCCGAGATTTTATGAAGTCACGAGCAAAGCAGGGCTCCAGAGACAGCTTATCTGAGTTCGACCCTCAGCTGTGCAACTCTGGATAGGTTTCTTAACGTCTGTGTCTATTTTCCCATTCTCAAGATAGGAGAAATGATGACCTGTTAGGGTTCCATGAGGACTGAATGAGAGGACCCAGCAGGAGCCTTAGAACAGTGCCTGACACAGAGAGGCTGCTGTGATTCATGTGATTTCTGCCTATTCCTAGTGCCCTAACCCCTTCCCCCATGGCCTTCCTTGAAACTGATCCCTATTTTCATTTTCCACAAAAATCCACACACACAAAGCATCCACTGTGGTCTCCATGGCTCATTTATTTTCTCGTCCCTCTCTGGGAGGGGAAGCACGGACAGAAGGAGAGAGACGCAGAGACACACAGATGGAGAGAGGGAGGAAGAGCCACCGCATAGTGGCTGTGGCTCTTCCCGGGACCCGCGCCCAGAACCCCACTCGCCCTGTGTGGGTCTGCACCCAGCCACGCTCCAACTGTAAGCCATGCTCCAGATTTCACAGAATTAGTGTGAAATAAAGAAGGGAAAATCGTGTGGTAATTTTTATATGTATTTTGGTTACACTGACCTAAATACAACTGATTATTAGAATTCGTTTCACCTATTTCTTTTTACCTTTTTTTTTTTCAACCGTAGCCACTGGAAAGCTTTAAATCACGTATGCAGTCTCCGTTTCTATCAGACGATCCGACTAGCTGATCAAGGTCTTCTCCTACACAAGGCAGTTGCCTCCTTCAAAGGCGTTTTCATCCCAGTTCTTAAGATCAAAGTTTCACTCGATATGTAAATGTATGTGAGACAAAACGCCACAGGGGCAGAAACTCCATCCTCGAGGGTAGAAATGAGTCTGCCCAAGGTCAGACCTTTCGAAAGGGGGAGGGGCAGAAAGGGCACTCGCCCTATCCTCCCCCACCCCTCCGTCCCTACCTATCCAACCAGATGCGGAGCCCAGCTTCTCACCACCTCACCTATCCTCCCCCACCCCGCTCCGTCCCCACCTATCCATCCTCCCCCACTCCCCTCCACCCCCCACCTATCCTCCCCCATCCCCCTCCGTCCATCCTCCCCCACCCCCTCCGTCTCCACCTATCCAACCAGATGCGGAGCCCAGCTTTTCACCACCTCACCTATGTCTCCAAGTGCCCCACACCGTCACCTCCAAGAGAGAGGGAAGAACGGAACAAGGCAAATCCTGGCCACCAGGATCACCACCAGGTCACCGTGCTTTACCTGTGAGATCGTTCAGTACCTCGAGGGGAGACGAGGCTCACACAAGGTGTGAGTGAGCATCTGCAGGGATAAAACCAGGGCGTGCGACAGTCTGATCCCTATGTGACATTTCCAGTCTCGGGTCCTTCTCACACCAGGCACGCACACTCAAGGGACCGACAGACCGCAGGGCTCCCTGCCACAGGGGGGCTCACCACGGGCCAAGCACGCTGCGTCTTAGGTGGCACCCTTACGCCCACTTGACAGACGGGGAAACTGACTCACAGGAAGACGCAGGATGTCCCCGGTCACCCAGCGAGCCGGCGGCAGGGCACCAAGCCAAACCAGCCCGTGCTCGTCAACTACAAATCCACCCCCACTTCATGCCTCCACGAGCCCCTGCTGCTGTGCGAAAATACCTTTTTACCCCATTTTTCGGTGACGTTAACACCGCTCACTCTCTTTTCGTAAGACGAATCACTCCCCGCTTCGTCCCCACGAACTTCAAGTGCCACCTATCCTGTACCTCCCACAAAGCGTTAGAACTCGCTGCTTATGTGTCTTTTACCGCCATCAACAGTGTCGGGCTCTTTGCAGGAGAAGCTACTCTTTATCCATAAATGTACCTTCAGTTCCTGGCCCAGAATCAGGCACGCAGGAATTACTCAATAAATATCTGCTGACTGAAAGAAATGATCCACCAAGCAACCCATCTTGACACCATTTTTTGCTCTGAATACCTTTTCCAACCAGCTTCCTTTTTCCGCGTTCCGATGTTCCTCCCCAGGTGGCTTCTCCACCAATCTGTCTGTGTGGAGAGAAGCCAAACGCATCGCTTTCCATGGTAGCTTGGTAACACCAATTGTCACCTCTCCACTTTTATTAATTGCTGGGTTAATCAAGCACTCCAAATTGTGCCCACCCACACTAACATGAGCACGTCTCTGGATGACCAAGGAAGCAGGTTTAAGCTGAAGCAAAAGGCAGGATCTCAGAGCCTTCCGGACCCAGTCTGGCTGCCATATTTCTCAGACTATGTGGGCCCAAGTCACATCAGATGGAAGGACAGTCTTGACCAGAACCTCCGCCGTCCAGGGTTTCCGCACAGCAGGTGGGTATGAGGGTGAACGCCGACGTACGTTCCCATCTGAGCACCATCCCCCTCCCCAAGGCCGGGAGCCTGCCGCTGTCATGCAGGCTTGCAGGTAAGGCCACTGAGGTTCAGCTGGGACATGGTCGCAGACTCGCCCAGGGCCACCGTGCAGCTCTGCACAAAACCCCCCCGGTCCTCGCCATCCAGGACGGGAGGGCCACATTCCTGCCTCCCCTCTGGGGCCTGGCCCACTCTCCCCGACCCACCTGCCTCGCTCTGATCACCTCCCCAAAATGCGGCGGGGCTACCCCATGTGGTTCAGGTTTTCTTTCCTCCGAGTGTGTTTCCCCATCCGTCCCCGATGTACACTACACGGTGAAACTGTTTCCATCAGAACCTTCAGCTGAATCTTGCTTTCAAATTCCAGGACAAGTTTTCCTACAGATGTTTTCGCTCCCTCTGCTTCTCTCATGGGTGGTGACACAGGAGCTGACGGAGGTGCGGTCCTCCCCTTCATGCGCGCCTGTCTCCGCACCGTTTTGGGAGTAGCAAACACAGGAGCGGAGGGAGGAACAAAGGGGAAGACTCACGATGTGTGCTCCTGTATTTTTCAGGCTTCTGATCGCAAAGAATAATGTCATCCTTCCAAACTGTCCCCTTCTACTTTAGAAAAAAGCAGCTTTTTGTGTGCTCAATAAAGACGCCACGCAGGCCATGAGGCTGACCCGTGATGACATTCCCTGACAGGCTTCCATATGGAGAGTCTAATATTCCAGATGCCTTTGCCATGTACCCCCTTTCCAGAAGCACAGTTACGAGCACCCCTGGGACGGAGAATGGAGTTGTGCGCACAAGACGCGCTGCCCAGCTTCCTGTCCGGCTCTGCGAGCAAACCGCTCAAAAGCCTGCGGCGGGCCCGAGAGACCCCAGGGCTAAGTCACCAGGCAAAGTCACCTCCTGCTCCCCGAATGAGCAGAGCAGGTGGAGAATTCGAAGGGAAGCGTGCCTTTGTGTGGGAAGGCTGATCTAAGCCTCTCCGCCCAGAGAGGAGTCTAGGAAATGGAAGGTAGGTGATCAACCGACCCCTTTCAAAGGGGAGGGGGAGGCTGGTTCAGAAGCATGGTCTTCTTTGATGAAACTACTTGTCAACCGCAAAAGATCACAGCAAAGACTCATGGCTATTTTTGTTTGGTTGGTTTATTATCAAAATATAAACCCCCATTTGGAAAGTTGTGTTGAATTCGTAGCTCCCTCTTCCAGGATGCTACAAAATAAAGACCCAGCGCACCTCATTATGACCAAGACCCACCTCACTTAAGGGTAAAGGGAACGGTTACAAGGAACAGTGCAGGGATGATGTCTCGCCTATGTATGAGCACATGGACACTGACATCTGGGGCTTGTTCTCCAGGACAGGAGGTGGACTGCAAAATTCCCCAAGGCAGCAACGACCAGGACCAACCCATGCCACAGAAGTCTCCCCCAACATGCACAGAGTAGACAATAACACGCTTCCCACGCCTGCCAACCCACCTCTCCCCTTCCTCCTCCTTGTCCTTCTGCTTGATGAAAAAGGCCAGTGACCCAGGGCCAAGGAAATCCTATGTTTAAAGCCCTCCAACTTCTACCCAGATCTCGCCAAGCGGCTCCTACTTTCGCCCCCAGTAGTCCCGAGTGGCCAGGAGACACGCCAACAAGAAGCACTGTGAAACCTTTGGGAAAACAGCTCCGATGAAATTCAACTGGGAAAGCCAGGGCTATCTCATCAGGAAAAATGGAACAGGATTGCTGACCTTTGTCAAGGAAGGAACTAATGACAGTAAATAATGCACTTTGCAAATGAAAGTTCCATACATCCAACAGAGCAATAAAATGCCCTTAATCAGCTCACTGTAGCAATTCCAGTCAACCCCTGAGCTCGGTCTCCTAACAACAGGTGTGGGTTACAAAAATGAGCCCCAATTTTTATTTTCTTCTGTTGTTGTTCTACCCTCTCTGCTAGGATTACCTTGAACTCCAAGAACCCAGTATTATGGGGATTTCAACAGACTGATGGAGCCCTCTTTCGATTTATTGCTCCATACTCCAATCTTCCTCACGATGGACCACAAATCACCCTGCCTCTCCACAAATCCAGGGAGGCCATGAGACACGACACAGAGCTGGACGAATTATTGGACAATGGGAAGACTCGTCACTTTGTGCCCCTGCTTCCAAATCAATAACCCAAGAAAGTTGGATGAGAACATCCGTACAGACCTGCTGGGCCACCAACCCCGGGGGGGAGACCATGCAGTGGAAGTCTGTTACAGCTTCGGCTCTTAAACCCGTTCCCGTGTGACACGACAGAAGAGACAACACACAGCCTCCAACACCAGCTGTGGGGAGGGTGGTCCAAGTCATGGTCACCTCCTGCCTGAATTAAACCAAGCCCCTCCTACGGGGTGTCCCTGGTTCCATCTCTGCTCCCTAGGGAGGATCCTCAACAGAGGAGGGTCCTACTTAACCCTGAGAAATGGGTGGGGTCAGGCCACTCCTCTAAGGGCCCCAGCCTCCACTCCTCTGGGACCTCATCCCCCACTACTTTCCTCTGTGCTCCTCCTTCCCAGACACTGACCTCGGATGGTCTCTCAATTAGCAATTGAAAAATGACTTCAGGGCCTTTGCACTTATCCCAGCTCCTTCTCCCAGTATCTCCAGGACTCATTCTTTTACCTTTTCTGATGTTTGCTCAAATCACCTCCAAGAATCCCAATTTGAGCAACTGAAACTTGCTAACTCTACCCTCAACCCTCCCTCTCTGGCATCAGCAATTTCCTTTTCTCTCTAGGACTCTTACCACCCCAGAAGGCTCGATGTATTCTGCTTCTTTTGTTAGTCTATCTCCCTCAACTGGAACATAAGGTCCTGGAGGGCAGAAAGGCAGCTCACAGGAGGGTCTGGGTCAACACTGGCTACCTTCACTGACGACCACTTAGTAGTCATTCCTGAGCGGACTATCCCTCCAGGCTGTGAGGAACACATCACTTTAAAGCACTTGTATATTTGCAAAGAACGGTCTTGGGTCCCAGGCTGTGGAACCTCTTTCCTCTGATGGTATGAAAACGTAGACTCTTACACATAGCAGTGGCTCGGGGTGAGTCGGCCCCGAAGCAGCTGCCCACTTACCCATATCTATTCTGAGGCCCTAACACTGAGCCATCCCACAGTCGCACACCCAGGCGAAGCACGTGACACGAGGAGGCCTGTGCCGCATCCAAGCGACTGTGAGTTTGGCTGGAATGTCACAAACCGAGCACGGAATCGGTCAGTGGGAGACGCAGCCGGGCCAGATGGGGGGAGGCCCTGCAAGGCCAGATGCCACCGTCCTGCCAAGTTGCCAGATTCTTGAGGTCACTGCTTACACGGCTGAGGGCTGGCAACCCGGCCTTCAGCCTGCCTGCGCCAGGAAGGGAGGCCTCCCCTCTCCTGCAAATCACACTCATGCGGTGACACCAAAAGCCAATGCTTGCCTCCAGGGAACAATGACTAGGTTCCACCAGCTGCTCAAGGCAACCTCCTGCGTGTTCTCTGAAGCCCAAGCTCCCTACAGCCTGTGAGGGGCCTGCCAAGTTTAAAGGCAGAGTCACCCTGAGCCCGTGATGCTACCAAGAGCAGGTGCATTCCTGAGGCTTTGGGGCGGGGGGAGGAAAAAAACAAAAAAACCCACAATTTTGTAACAAAAGGCCAGGCAAGAACCGTGGAGAATAGGAGTAACCACATGTGTGAGCGCTGAGCTAGGCAGTTTTCAAATGATGACCCTTTCATTCTAATGCCGATTCCACATTAGCATCTCCGTCTTACCAACCCAGAAACCAAGGATCAGATGATAAGGGGTCGTCCGCTCCAGCCAGAAAGTGACGGAGCTTGCTTTCAAACCTGGTCTGTACGGCACGAGGGTGTAAGTCTCACAAGCAACACTGCCCTTCATAGAACCAAGCGGATCTATCCCTTTTGCAGGTGCTGAGAAGATAATAAAGTTACCACTGAGTCCCTCTGTCACAAGCTGGTGTGGCAGGTGACCCTTGGGGGGGAGGGGGGCAGCTGGAACTCCAGACTGGAATCCAGACGCACACTTTCCTTTTGATGGCCGAATGACAGATGGAGGTGACAGCACCTTGAAGTCCTAAGACCCAAGTTCAAATCAATCCCTTGAAGCCTCAGTCTGTTTATCTGCAAAACAGGAGTGTCAATCCCATACCCGCCTCCCATGATTGCAGTAAGGACCTTATAATGTTTATTGACAGGGCAATAAAAGGCTTGTTTGTGTGCTCTGCGACCTGTAAAAGGCAGTTAGAACAAAGTTATAATTATGATGAAAGCCAGTGAGTGACACCCATTAAGAAGTTGAACATTAGGCATAAACAGCTCAGCCACCCTCCAGAGAAAAGCGTGGGTTCACCCGAATTACAATTTCCTACTTACCTCCCACTCAAGCCTGAGTCTCTCCAAACTTCATAAAGGACAAGAATGTAGACCTTATACCGACCTTCCAGGACACACCCAATCTAGAAAGGGTGGGCTTAAATTAAATGACAAACTCCCCTGGTCAGCATCCCAGGTAAATAGCCAAGCTGAGCTGCAGGCTGCTGGTGTCCCTCTTTTTGGACCCATCGGACACTCGGACACGGACCCAGGGCAGTCCTCCCCCTGCTGCTCAGCAGGAACACGTGGACCCAATACATTCCTATGTGCCCCCTTCCTCCACCTGGAGCACAACCTTTCTCCTTTGGGCCATCCCTCTTACACAATGTTCCCCCAGCCTGAGCGACCAGGGACCATGTGTTTAGAACAGAAGTTGGCAGGGAACCCTTGTTTTGGCTCAGGTGTTTTTTTCCAATATTATTTAAGCATTAGAATGTAAAAAATTAAAATTTTAAAGATGATTTAAACAAATATTTATTGAGGGCTAAGTGCCAGGCACTTGGGCTGAGCGCTACAGATAGAGCAACAAAGAGGTACCCCCAGCCCTCACGAAGCTTCCACTCCAGTAAATCACCCAGGAAAGAAAGGAACCAAAACATCCCACAAAAACTGTAACAATCAGCAGGGAAAATGGTCTCAAAGCTCTTTTAAAAACACAGAAGGTTGGGGCGCCTGGGTGGCTCATATGGTTGAGTGTCTGGCTCTTGATTGTGGCATATGTCATGATCTCAGGGTCATGAGATCGAGCCCTGCATCAGGCTCCACGCTCAATGCAGTCTGTTTCATGTTCTCTCACCCTCTCCATCTGCCACTTGCACATGTGTGCTCTCCCGTCCTCCCTCTCTAAAATAAATCAGTAAAAAAAATCTTTAACACACACACACACACACACACAGAGAGTCTGCAAGTTTGGACCTGAACAAGGCAGTGTGGGAGGACCGAGGGCTGGCAGGCAAACTGAGGCTGGGGAGTTCCAGGGCAGTGGTGGTGGATGAGGGCAGACTGCCGGGTGAAGAGCAGGGGCCACCAACATCCAATGGGGGCCGCCAACATCCAATGGGGGCCGCACACCCAGGACCTGCAGCTCTAACACAACCAGCTTAAGTTTAAATTAACTCAACGTCATCATACATGCTGAACCTAAACCAGCACTCTCTCGAGGGAGGATGATTTGCTCTGCTCAAGTTGACCAGATTCTTTTGAGGTTAGTGGACCCCCCAGCCTTGTGCCTCCTTGATGTTGGAAACACTGTGGAACGGCCCCGCTGCCTCCGTCACGGGAAGCAGCCCCATCCTTCACTGATGAGCTTCACGTAATTGAACGGGAACCACTTGGTCCCAATACAATGGCTCACTGGTGCAGATCCGGGGCCGGAATCTGGTTAAAGGTGGCCACGCAGATGACCCGGAAGACACTTACATTAGTTTGAGATGACATCAAAGCATCAATTTATAAAAATTTAAGTGGGAAAAAAGAAAGTCTCCAGGAGAACACCTATAAGCCCATGAAGGGTCACTTTGAGAAACAAAGTTGTAGTGAGTTACCCTCTTCCTGCCTTGTGTCAAAAATCTCCACACCCTCAAAAAAAAAAAAAAAATCCCTCCCTGTTGCCATTTCAACACCTCTCCACTTTTCTTTCAGCCTCAGACACAATGTGTGGATCATGGATAAATGCAGTAATGGTGCTTGTGAGAGCCAATATTTCTAGCACACATGGGGATGAGACAGGGGCTAACGCTCATGGCTAAAAAGCACCTCCAATATGTCATCACACCATACTCAGTCAGTTTCATAAAATACCTCACCCTCTGTGGAGATGAGAAAACCAGGAGTGCTTTCAGTAGCTTACTCAAGGTCAGTCACCCACTTACTAAAGCAGGGGATTTAATGGAGGTCTGCTTGGTCCTGGGGCTTGGGCTCAGGACAGCCCCCCACCTCACTCCCCCAAAGAAAAGCCTCTCCTTTGAATTATAAACAGCAGGTGTCTCCAGAATTCTTACCCAGCTCCCTTCAGGAGCACCACGATTTTCCTTTTAATTACTGGAGCTTGTCCTCCAGCCTCCTCATTCAATATAAATGAAAAACATTCTGATTCAAATGTATCACCTTCCTACTGTAATTGTCAGATTTGCAAGTGGAGCCTGTCTGACAACTTTGTGGCAAAGGTCCTGGACTCCCCCTCCCCTGCTGGGCCAGGGGGACTTCTGTGTCCCAAACCTACATTCCTTGGCTCCATTTATGACATCCTTTTCACCGGGAGAAAAGAAAACATCTCCTTTGGAGTCCACCCATTCATAACTTCGAACCGGAATACGTATTTGGAAACTATGCAAAATAGTTTCCTGAAATAAACTTTTTTTTTTCCCTCTTAGTTGCCTCTGAAGTTCTAACAGAAGCAAAAGTCAAATAGGGCCTCTGTTCCATCAACTCAAGTCCATCGCGCTGATAACATCTGATCTGGGAAGGTAGGCTCTGGGCCTGTACTTGCTGGGAGTCCCACGGGCGCTCACCAGCAGGGAGGAAAGGAGACCCCGCCAACGCTCACCGAGGCACCCACATGAAATGTCAGCACAACAGACACGGGCTCCAGCTGCTAGTTCCCCCATAAGCGGGTGGGATCGTTGGAACTGGGTCTGACATGGAGAGTGTGGAGAAATGGTCTCGAGTGATGGGAAGGCAGAAATGGAGAAATGATCTCGAGTGATGGGAAGGCAGGAGAAACAAGCGAACAGAAATCGATTCATTCATTTGCTATTTACGGAATGCTCATGAAGCGGAAAAGGTCCTAAGCTCAGAGCCAGAAATACAAGGAAACAGACATGGTCCCTGCCTCCGGTGGGGCGCACCATCTCCTGGGACGGACAATGATAAACACGGAGGCGGACGTAAATGACCAGCCGTCTCCACACAGAAAAGGACCGCCCCCCCACCCTGCAAATGTCTGCTCATAAATAGGGACACCCCAGCTGGTGCCTGCTGAGCCTTCCCAGTCGGGCAGACAAACCGGTTCCTAGGGAGCAACCAAGGACAACATGGACAGGTCGGCAAAGAGAAGGGGATGGGAAACCGAAGATCTCCGGACTCCTGCTGAGTTTTAGGGACAGAGTCAGCACAGCTGAGGGAGCATGACTCCGGGGGCTTCAAATCCTAGTTTCCCCACAGGAGTCCTGGAGCTATTAGTGGAGTTATCAAACTTCATTTGTAAGGTGGGGACCGTCATCCTCTTTATCCCATCATGGGGCTTTCTGTGAGGATTCAAAACGTCAAATGAATCCATTCATGCAGAGGTCCAGAAGAGCACCTGGCACATAGCTGGTGCTAGAACCAGAAAAAGGAAGAAAAAAGAAAAAGAAATCCTAGCTTTTTTTTTTTAATTAACCTGTAGAAATCTAGGATGTGGATTTTTAATCTCGATTTCACAGATGAAGAAACAGAGGCTCGGAAAGTTATCAAGGAAGGTCACCAAATTCTCACAGGTAAATGCTGGGGCCAGGATTCAGATCTGGGTCAAGCTAAGAGTCCTCAGTAAATAGTTGCAAAACCCAGGAGTCATTGTGTCTAAGTCTACTGAGGTTTGAACCGGCATGAGCTATTCCAAATTTATTTAATATCTGCAGAATTCAGAATTCACTCTCTTCATGAGAATCAGTATCTTGGTGATTAGCCAGCCTGACCAGGCAACAATTCCTCAAGTTAAGACAAAAATGGATCCCAGTTCTGTTTGTTATGCTGCCTCAGTTTCCCTAAAGCAACAAGCATTAGGGAAGCTGGAAACAAAAAGGTTATGAGATTACAGAGACTCGAGTTTTCACAGCTGTGTTGGTCCCAAGTGCCAGCATCTCCCTCACCCAACAGGCAGGAACAATAAACATTTATGAACACGCACCTCCCGTGTCCCAGAAGCCACACTGGGCACCGGGGGACGTGTGTATCGTTTCTGTAAACTCACAGCTCCTCTGCAGGTAAGCCCCTTGCTTCCGCCTGGCCTAAGTCAGACTCGTTTGAGACGCATCTCAGAGTCCACCACTTCCAGAAGGCGCTACCTTCCTTTTCTTTCCTCTGCTCTCCCAAATACCTGTAATTATTTTCAGGATCTCCATCACTGACCTGGCCTCATTGTTTTATAAAGATCAATCCAGAAAATTGTTTCCTTACCAGCTATGATTTCCATACAACCACTATTCCTTCTTAATAGATTTATTTGGTTCTTTTTTTCCTTTAACAGATGCCATTTGAGGACGTACTGTGTGCGAAACGTCTTCCTATGTGCTGGTCATACAAAAATGAATGGAGAGGATAGCAATCTGACAGGAGACATGGGTACAGGGAGTAGAATGTTACCGCGTGGCTTAGCAAGTTGCCTCCCCTCTCTGGCTTGGTTAATTTACCTGGAAAATGGAATTCACATTAGTAGCTGTCACCGCCTCTTAGGCGAGGATGAGGATTACACGAGATCATGCCCGTGAAGAGCTGAGCGATGACATCCCTGGCACCCAGTACATAAGCCAAAGACGCGCTGTGCAGCTCTCTGTGATACACATTGGAAATACTGGTGGTCATCGATGGGGGAATTCTGCTCTCTGACACCAATGTAGCTTCAAATCATAAGAGTCTTCTTTGGTCCAGCGAAAGTGAAGTCATAAGATATATTTCATGGGAAATCAGCATCCATGCCATTAGCTTTGATAAGAAATCAATATTGAAACATCACATATTCTAAAGTCGGAAACCCAGTCAATGGTCCTTGATTCTGAACTTTGATGACACAGTCAAAGAACACCTTTTCAAAAGGCCACCCCATCCTTGAGGCCTCCCGGATCACTCACCCAGCACACTCTCCTTCCTTGAACGACCTTTACTGAGTCCCTTCTCAGGCCCCTGAAGCACCTTCTCTGCCGTGGGGGAGCTAATGATCTTGTCCCAGCACCTCCCGGCACCTCCCAGCACCGTCCCCAAACTCTGAGACTTGAGGATCCAGGTCAGAGTCATATTAATATCCTTCAACGAGGCTGCCTGTCACATCCTAACACTGTGTGACAGACTGTTCCAGAAAGCAGTGTCTAGAGGCCACCATCATTTACCTTCACTCAAGCACCTGCAGGTCACTTGGGACTCAGCAGATCTAGGGTGGCCTCTGCTTCTCAAAGCAGGCTCTGCTCCAAGTGTCTCCCATCCCGCTCCCCCTCGGAAGAGCAGCCTACCAGGGCACGCTGCTCTCGTGGCAAAGGCACAGAGACAGAAAGAAAAGCTGAAGCACCCAAGGTCTTCTAAGGTCCAGGGTCAGAGCTAGCACATGATCACCTCTGTGTCCTCCTTCAGGTCAGAGCAGGTCACATGGTGGAGTCTCAACTCAAAAGCGGCAGAAAGATACCACAATTTTTAGGCAGGAATTCCAAGAATTCAGAAAGGTCTGAAGACTCGAGATCATTAATGCAAAGGGCCTATCACATCCAGCACCCAGGAGCTTTCTGACAAATATAATCAAAAATGCAAAATAATGCAAAAATGCAAAAATAATCCTCAGGCACTGAATGAATGAGAGACAGAGAGAGCGCGCGCGCCGAATCCTAACCACTAGACCACCAGGGAAGCACTGAATGAATAAGTGAATGAATGAATGAATGCACAAAAACGAAGGGGCTTTCAGAGTTTTGTCAAGACACATGACAATTCGCCAGCAGCCGCTGTGAGTCCTAAACCTGGTACATCAGCAACTCTCATTAAATACTAGTTTGCTCCAGGTCCCTAGTCTCAACTGGACTTTAGCTGGAGAGGCGAAATCTCAAAACCTTTTATGTACATGTTGTTGTTTTTCTCATGAATCTCAGATTATGAAATAAATCAATACATCCATTCACACACGGGAGCCCGCGTGCACGCACACATCATGCCCTCTCACTAAAAGAAGAAAAACGTGACAGTGTTTTGCATACATGAGGTGAGGGAGGGGATACACAAGGAGAAGGTGAAGAAGAGGTGACTTGGAATCAAACCTACAGTGGTTAATTTTCATTTAACTACCTACCTGAGACTAGAGGCTCAGCAGAAGCACATTAAAGTCCGTGAACTTATGAAATGATGCATTATTGAAGTCACAGCAGGGGAAAGGGCTCAGTTTGGAAGACATAAAAGACTGAAACCTGCAGAACTGTCATTTTCCATTACAAAGTAACTGCTAAAAGAAAAAAAAAATTTTAATTAAGAAAGAAGACAACTGCTCCAAGAGGGTAGGTTAAAAAATAAAAAAATTTTTAACCCATAGTTCTCCATTCCTCCTGCCCTCCTGCAGGAAAGCCTGCAGTTCCTTCTGGAGCTCAACCAAGGGAAAAAGTCTTAGATGAGTCTGTTTCCCGTCCACGTCCCAAGGATACCAGCTACAAGCCACCATTTGCTCCTTCGTGCAGCAAATATTTGAGAGCCTTCTGTGTGCAAGACATAAAGGGACAGAAATGCCTGCTGCCATCAGCTTACATTCAAGCAAATCACACAGTATATTAACAAACAGTGATGCCACATATAAGGAAAAGCAGAGCGGGGTACAGAAGGTGGTGGGTGCAGTTAACACAGAGTTACAAATTAAACAGGGCAAAAAATCACCAAGTGTGTCCCTTTCCCAGGTGACCTCAGGCTCTCTGTTTCAACTCTCAAAGGCTTTTTGAACCGATCGCCTGCTGAGGCTGTACACGGTACCCATGACGGGTAAGTCATCACACCATCTGTTCCAGCAGATCAAACTTTGGGTCATACCCAGGAGGTGAGTGTCATCTACCACTGCTCACCAGGAGGCATTCCAGCTACATGGGAAAAAGGCACATGCATGCGGGCGCATTGCCCACCGCCATGGCCCCATGATGTAACCACTAACTCTAGCCAGTAACAGAAAGCACTCCATGAAGACATAAGCAGCTGACTCAGTAAGGCCCTTGGGATGTGGATCCCCAACCCCCATCCCTTTCACTGTGTGTTGAGTTGGGCTGCGCTGATGGCACTTACGATGCAGAGCTCGACCAAATCCAGAGCAAACGATGAGCCTGCCTCACTGGGTCCTCAAACTGGATTTCTGGAAGTCAGTCCTGTGGGCTGGACCGTAGAAGGCCAAAGATATAAACACAGAGTCTGCTTCTCAATGGGGAGAGGGGAGTGTAGTGGTGTTTGGGACCATGCCCCCACACCTGGCCTCGGTCCCCTCGACCTCCTGCCCAACGTCCCGCCATGGGGTGGGCCTCCTTGCAGTGTCCTGAATCTTGGCTGCATGTACTAATCTCCTGGGGAGCGTGGGATTCCCCCTGTACCCAAGCTGCGCCCCAAACCAGTTGAATCAAAATTTCTGGAGGTGGGACCCAGGCATCAGTAGATGTTAAGAGCTCGCCAGATGATTCCAACATACAGCTAAGGCTGAGAACCCCTTTGGACCCCTCATTCTGCCTACCAGGGCTGCCAAGCCCAACTGGACCTCCCTTCCTGACCACCTGGTCTCCCTATTTCAGCTTGAGGGTTCAGCTGTGCCCTCTACCCCACATTGTCCGGCTGTGGTCCACCAGGAAGAAATTATCAGAAACCTCCAGGTGGCCTGCGTGCAGCAACTCTCTTTTCCAAGCAAAACTGGGACACAGGACCTGGCAGGAATACCCCCATCCTATTCCGAGGCAGCGAGCCCAGACAAGTTAGAGGATGGTTTCGGAGTTCTAATCCTGGTTTGGACACACACGCTCTCCATGTGACCTTGGACAGGAAAATAAACCCCACTGCATCTCAGCGTGCTCCTGTGTAAATCAGGCTTCATGATATCCACCTCACCGGGGCTGATGGGAAGACACAAGGGGAATCATTAATCACGGGTCTGACATACAGCAGGTGCTCAAAAAATGGCAGTGGCTCTTATTAATTTATGACAAGGAAGCCAGTCCAAAAAGAGTTTAGATACCAAAACAGAGCATCTGGGACAGTTCCCATGGTGTACGGGAACAGCAAAGGGGGCAGAATTTTCGAAATCAGAGCCACCCTAGAAAATCTGATGACCTGTGGCTTGTAGAGTGAGCACTGTAACTGAGAGGCAAGAGATTGGTTTAAGCCACTGCCAATGGGCAAGCAGGTGAGGGATGGAGAGAGACGCTCACCTGCACAGGTGAGTGGAGTTGGTACCCAGAGTCTGTCCAAGTCCCTCAGTGCACTTTTTGAAAACAACTCTTCTTCCCACCAACAGGGGATGCGTCCCATCCCCTCCAAGCACAAAACAAAGGTGAGCCGGAAGGAACCTGAAGGGCGAAGTGGCTCTAACAACGAATGTGACTGGACCTAAAACACTCGCAGGAGACAAGCAGGGAAGATGGGGGTCTGAAGGGACCAGGGTGGCTGGAGAACTAGAGTGGAAGAAATCCAGACCAAGTGTCCTTCTGGGGCTCTGGGTTAGCTGTCTTGTTGCTTGTACGAATCACCACCAAGCCGGTGGCTTGAAACAGCACACATGTACCATCTTACCATTTCTGCATCTTGGGATTCTGGCCAAGGCTGAGCTGGGTCCTCTGCTCAGAAACACGCAAGGTGGCCATCAAGGTGTCCAGGGGGTATCCTCCCGTGGAGGCTCTGGCAGGGAAGCCACCTACGGGCACGCTCGAGTCCTTGTGCTGTCGGGACTGAGAAGCTAGCCTCCTTGCTGGTGGTGGGCTGGGGGGGGTTCCCCACAACTCCTGGCCACGTGGGGTTCCCCAGCACGCCAACTTCATCAAGCTAACAAGGAGAGCCTCGACAGTGAGTCAGCTAGCGACCATAGTCACAGAAGCAACACCCCATCACCCCTGCTGTATTCTACTGCTTCAAGCAAGCCCCAAGCCCCACTCGTGCCACGTGCAAGGGATCACACGAGACCATGAACGTCGGCAGGTGGGGGCACAGAGAGCCACTACTTTTTCCGCCGTGGCAAAATACAGCTAACAAAATGGACCACCGCAACCATTTTTAAGTGTATAATTCAGTGAAATTAAATACATTCCCTTTCTTGTGCAACCGTCACCACCACCATCTCTAGAGCTTTCTCATCTTCCCAAGCTGAAACTCTGCAACCATTAAGGGCTAATTACCCACCCTCCTCTCTCCCCAGGCCCCAGCAACCACCATGCTTTCTGTCTCTATGAATCTGACTCCTCTGGGGGCCTCCTGTGAGGGGAATGACGAGACCCCAGAGCAATGGAACGCTGTCAGCACCACATCGCCCTCAATGATGCCGTTACCCGGCTAGAATGTGCGAACAAGATGGTGTTTGCAGCACCCCACCCACAGGGGGTCACCTGTGGGTGGGGCTTGTTCTCTCTCAGTATCCAGAAAAGCTCACAGTGAGAGACAGTCTCTCCCAACACTGCCCTCAAGGCCAAGTGTGGATGCCACACAGCACAGCGCTTTCCCCACTGGCCAGACCTGATGACAGAACACCAGGAGAGGTCCTCAGAGACAGGAAACATGGGATTAGAAAAGACTTGGGGCTCTTCTCTTAGGCATTTCCCTCTATCTTTTGTTTCGGGAATTCTCTGCCCACACCTCACCGGAAGGAGGCCAGGCCTTTGAGGAGCTCCCTTCCCCCAGACCCCCGGAGGTAGCCGAAATGACACCTCAGGCTGACTCGCTCACAAGGAAATCAACTAGACATATCTACTTTGCAAAGCCGCTGGCCACCTCGATCAGAACACCTGCAGCCGTTAAGCCAAGCCTGTTCCTTTGGAAAACCTCCCACATCCACTTCTCTGCCTTCCTTTTTTGCTTACCCCAAAAGCTGCAGGCAGTAAACTCTCGTTGGGGATTCATGAAAACCAAGTCCCCAGGATCTATTACTACGGGTGGAATAAGGGGCTCCTTCCTGCTGCCCCAGCGTCTCGGGAAGAGAGAGGGAGGCAGGTCAGGTCCGCGTGGCCACCAAGTGGGCCCGGCTCTGGGGCAGGAGTTGGGCCTGATGGGAATATACAAGGGCGGCAAAGTAAGTCCTTATCTCACTCTATCCCATCTCAGCCCGTGAAGGTGAAATCGGAGGGGGAATGCCAATGAAGCAGCATCTCCAGACAGCCAAAAGTGTGGCGCTTTATTACGGAGTCTAAGTGACTGCAAACAGGCCATTATCAAATCTCTTCGGTGACAAAGCTCTGCGTTGAAGGGGACAAATAAAAAGAAGCACAATAAATCACAGGGACCTGTCGTTGAGACCCATTATCCCTGGGGGATGAAGGGACTGTTCTCCTCCCTGCCTTCCAGCTTTCGGATCCTGGTTTTCTCATCATTGTTTTAATATTGCAGCCATTACTCTCCGTGCTGCGAAGCGCCTGCTGTTTTTCTGTAGCTCTGGGTGGCAAGGGCATAATTTGTTTTATGATTTGCTTGGGAGGGTAGCTGTTTTATATTCATCTTTAAAAGATGCATTCAATAATCGTCGCAATGAGACCCCGCTTAAAAAAGGAGACCCAACCCTGCTATTCCTTCCAGCAGGAAAGAATGACTGGAGCAACCTAAAAGACACCCAACTGTCACCAGGAGGGCCAGGCCGCTTCTTGGCGGGGTGGGGGGGGCTGGCACCTGCCTGATAACAGCCTCGGTCACATCCAAAGGGCCACCGAATCATGTAGAAGGTAACCCGGGCTCGGGGAGGCAGCCAGAGGCTGGAAGTCAGGAGATCCGGGTTTCACCATTAAGTTGGTATGACCTTGGACAGGTCCCTTGGACCTCCCAGGCAGAAGTGTCCCCATCTGCCAAATAAACCAATTGGTCCACACATCTCTTTGGAGCCCTAAAGAGCATCTCTATAAGATACAGAGAAAGGGTGAAGAACTTAAGCTAGATAATAGTACTTACATTTACTTCCTCCTCTCTCTCAAGAAGATGGTTACAAGAGTCATCCTAAGATAAAACCAACCCAGTGCACAACTGTCCGAGACACCTCCCACCCCTTCCTTCTCCCATCCACGTAGAAGCCTTCCTCCCTGAGAAGTTATTTTCCAGGGCAGCTCACTGTAGATCCTGTAAACAAGTCCGCCCAATTTTACCCAGCAAGAAGTGGATGGGAGGTCTGGAAGGATCAAGCCCGCTGGGCCAGCTCCCCACGGCAGGACCCATATATGCTCTTCCCCATCAGAAGGCACCGAGGCAACACATGCTCTCCACTCTTCTGCAAGATGGCTGCCAACGCCCACACGCAGTGTGGGGACACCAACAGTCCTTTTCGGCATTCCCGTTTCAACAGCCACATCTAAATCTCACCATGAGAAGAATGCTTCTTGCAGTGCAATGCTTCCGAGGGTGGCACCACGCGAGACAGCCAGGTCACAGAACTGATCCCAGGACTCCGTCGCCCATCCGAGAGGCGTGGACATAAGCCGCCTCACGGGGCCAACTCTCAGAATACTCTATAAAGGACTCAAATTCAGAAAAGGCAAAAAAGTTACAAGCTCTCTCGTGTTCAAAACGGGGCTGGGTTTTATGGATCATCAAAGCCCGCTGGAAAGCCTTTTGGGAGCGAGAGAGAGGATTCCTTCTAACCAAGCAATGCCACTCTGGTTTTGCAAACTGTGGTGTAACAACCCCATAAACAGCAAGCGGAGTTGGATATATGGCAGCTTTTAGCCTCGAATGCAGATGGCAAGTGTCAAAGGAAGGAGCTTTGTGTGAAAACAGGACAGGGAGCAGGGAGACGACGTGTCCCAGGCGCCATGAACTGCAATGAACCACAGGCTGTGAGGAAGGAGGACCCCGTGCAAGGAAGACCTAAAGTCTTGTTCTCACCCCAGGGCCCGGCACAGCGCCTGGCACACAGCGGTTGATGCACGCTCCCTTAATGAGGGAGCGAAGGAAGGGAACGCAGCAAAGCCACATCGATGACCCACAGCCCCTGGAAACACTGATCCGGTTGATGCGAACGAGGTCAAGATCTACTTAACAGAGAAGTGAGATCTCAGCCCAGCCTGAGCACCTCCGAGAAAACGTCTGGATGTACGTGTATTCAGACAACCTGTACCAAGCTAAGTACTTACACTATACTAAGTACATAAAAGGGAGCTAAAGACTCCAAAACATTTCAGTGTCTGGGGGTGAGGGTTTTGAGGGTTCTTTTCAGTTTGTTTGTTTGGTAGCTTTTTTATTCTTTTCTTGCCACTGCAAGTTACCAAGACAAAACAAAAAAGAGGCTCTGGAAACATTCTTGGCCTCTGCCCCTGTGAACCTTTTTTGAAATCAAAATACAACTCACGAAAGCAAACCCACAGAGCTACCACGGACTCCCACGCATGCCATGAAAGATGTAAGAGCTGGATGGAGGTCTGCGGGTGTACGTCCACATCGCATGGCAGGGCAGCAGTGAGCCGCCGGCAGGTCAGGACGAGGCAGTGACGGCGGTCTCCGGCATGACCAGGACACAGCCCCACCCTGGGGGTGGCGCTCCCCCAGGCAAGTCTGCTGCCAACCTGCTCTGAGTTTCCAGCGAATGCACAGCTCGGGTCAAACATTCACACTCCCTGGAGGACTTTTAATTGAAAAACCACACCGAACCTGTCACGTGCCAGATCCAAAGGCTCACCGGGTACCAGACACTAGGAATAAACCCCATCTAACATCCAATGGGGCACTCTGCCATCATCACTCCGGGGAGATCGTTTCTAGAGTGCTGACTCTGAGCGATGGTGGGAACATATCGTGGACCTTGTGAGGAGGGAAAATAAAGCTCAGGGAGCTGTATGGGCTGGTTGTGTCCTCCCAAAAAGAGACGTTGAAGTCCTAAGCCCCAGGACCTCAAGATGCGACTGTATTTGGAAACAGGGTCTTTAAAGAAGAGTCCAGTCAAAATGAGGTCATTAGGGTAAGTCCTAATGGAATACGACCGGTGTCCTCCCAAAACAGGGGAAATCTGGACACTGAGCTGCACACAGAGGGAAGACGATGTGTCGACACACGGGGGGCAAGCAGCCGCGTGACCGAAGTGGCAACAGCCAAGGACCAAGTCAAGGATCCAGCAAACTGCATCCACCAGGAGAGGCGAGGCAGGACCCTCCCTAAGTTATCAGAGCACAGCCCTGCAGACACCCTCAGGTGGCCTGACTTCAGACTCCACTTCCGGAACTGTGTGACACTGCGCTCCCGTTGTTTCCGACCCCCCACTGCTGGTGCTCGGTCACGGTGGCCCCAGAAAGCCTATACAGAGGCGGGAAGCCCTCACCCAAGGCTGCGCCAGCGAGAGCTGCAAGTTACAAGAAACCGTGCTCTGCCAACACTTCTCCCTGCTGGGTCCCAGTCTCTCAGAGGCTGTGACCAGCTTTCCATAAAGACGATCTCTAAATCCGTGCCCGCAGTGCCCCCCTGGCACACGAAGGGGCCCTACGACGTGGATGGAGTTTTCCGAACTTCACCCTCCTCCCAGGGAACGGACCACGTCCCGCTGCAGAGAAGTCTCTGGATGGGAGGTGAGCAGCATCTGCGCAGGGCATCTGGGGGGTTTGAGAGGAGGAGACCATCTGACAAGCGGCTGCCTACTACTCTGCCCATCTTTCAGCCGCGATGTTCCAGGACAGGCACCCGCACGAACCACCCAAGCCACATTAAAACAATGATTAACGCAAGAGTGAGAACAGTGACAACCGCTCATCAAGGAGAATCGTGGGCAGGCTCGTCACCTGCGCAGTTTAAAGATGAGCACTGCATGTGAATGGGAAGCAGTTTCAGAAACAACAGTGGCCCTTGGGGGGGACTTGGGTCGAGATGACTCCTAAAACCGCTCACCTGCAAGCTCGGCTGCCTGAGACACAAAATACAGGGTGAGGAGATACTCTTATGCACACACACCAGGCCGAGCACCGGCAAAGCTCCAAGCCACATGGTCCACCTGCTCCGAGGGACAGAGGACAAGAAACCGGCTCCGGCCACCGGCTGTTGAGCAAAGGGGAGACTCCTGCCCCAGGGCAGCCTCCTCCCCCACTCTCTAAAATGTCCTGAAACCTGTTTCACAACCAGAGTCCACCCTCCGGGAATTGCGGGGAAGTTGCCACTGGAACCAGAGCCACAGTGGCAGCCGCGGGTAAGGAAGGGAAAGGTCCAGATCCTACCAGCCGATCCCAAGCGTCGCTGGCAAACCCACAACCAGTTCTCATCTGTACAGGGCCTTCCCTCATCTCCCATTAACGGTTAAAGTTAACCGTTACCAAACAACAAACTGAGTCAAACTCACCGCCCAGCAATGGCTGGTCTGCATTTGCACAAGTGAATCTATTACTACTAATTTGTGTTTTAAACAAGGTGAATGCAGCAATGCTATTTTTCAAAACATAACCCATTCACAAAGCTGAAACAACTTATGGTGGTATGGGCTGAACTGTGCTCCACCCCCAACCCACCAAATTCATAGGTGGAAGGCTTAACCTCTGATCCCCCAGAGACTGGCTGTATTTGGAGACAGGGCCTTTAAAGAGATGATAAGGTTAAATGAGGTCATTAGGGTGGGCGGAGCCCTGATCCGCTATGATGGGTGTCCTCAAAAGAAGAGTAGATTGGGACAAGACAGACACAGAGGGAGCTTGTGAAGACACAGGGAAACAACCGCCATCGACAAGCCAAGAGAAGCCTCCAAAGAAACAACCTTGCTGAGACCCTGATCTTGGACTTTTAGCCTCTAGACCTGCAGGGCAATAAACGTGTTGTGTAAGCACCCCACCCAGCCACCCACCAACTGTGGTCCTTTGCTATGGCAGCCCCAGCAAAATGATGCACAGGAAATTCTACATTTTCTAATTTCTTTTCTTTAATCACATAGCAATGCTCTTAAAAAAAAAAAATCACAAAATACACTACATTGGGGATTTTTTTTTTTTTTTGGCCATTTCCTTAAAAGTGTTGCAATTACCAAAGCAGGAAACAGAAGGTACCACTAATGTCTCCCTGTCACTGGGCAGATGGGTATCGTAACAGTGCAAGTGCTGGCCGGTAGGGAGTGTAAGGGAAGCCTACCCCGGAGAATAAAAAGGTTTAGAGAAGAGACTTGTGGTTGGTTTGACCAGACTTTTAAGATCTTCACGCTAATCTTCCCACAGAGCATCTGGGGGTTTCTGCACGCCCAGCCTCCTCACTCTCCGAGCCATTCAAATAGGACTGATTGTTTCTCCCCCAACCCGCGCCAGGGCTGTGGTCTCAATCCCTTTAATCAGATCATGACCAAGACTTCTGCCACATCTACTGGGGAAGAGCCGCTCTCCCTCGGCTGCAATGGAGAGGTGGGTAGAATTTACGGCTGAGGACCAGCCTGCCTTCCCATGGGGTTACTGCTGGAGAACGAAGCCAGCATCCAAGACAGCAGAGCCGAGAGAAGACAGAGCAATGACTTCCTGAGTGGATCCAGCACTGCCCGATGCTTTCCTCTTTTTTCGTTACCTGAGCAGATAAAGTCCTTCCTTTTTTTTCACCAACATCAGTATGAACAGGGTTTCCACCATTTATGTCTCAAACAGTCCTCCCCGAGCCACTGAGGCACTCGGTATACATGGTCACGTCTCGCTTCATGCACAGAAGTTTCATCAGAATGTGAAGCTGTGTTTACATTTGACTAACATCCATGTAATTTGAAGGGTGCTTAATCAGGAGTGCCATGTATGAGCTCAAGGAGACACTGATGTCCCTGAAATTCTAGGGGGGAAGAAATATTTAGGTGCATAAGGGTCCGTGGGAGAAACCAACTGAGAGACTGTCCACTCCAAACTTTAGTATCTTAGCACAAGGATCCAGCTAATTTTGAATTCTGAAATTTGAAAAAACTTGCACCACCTTGCCTATTTTCAGGCTGACATCTGAAGTTTTCATCATAAACTCATTTCTAAGGACAGAATTCCCAGCATATTATAAACAGTAACACTTTAAAATAAAACTTTCACATCACATTTTTAAAACAGAACCTAACCATCTGAGACCCGTCATTCATTTTAAAAATTCAAGAGCAAGTTATGTTTTTGAGATCTGAAAAATGTATATCATTCCTTAGCACGAGGAAGGAGCCCAGATGTCCTGTTTCCAACCCCAAGTGTAAACAGGTAAGAGAGTGTGCGATGGGGTGCCTTGTGGCAGTGCCTGCATTAGCAGAAGGTTCCCCCCCACCCATTTCCAACAGCTCCTCTCTTTGGGGCCCTCTGAAGGTTTTGGTACTCAAGAGCAGTGTCCCAGAGGGAGACTGGTGCTGGGTAAGAGCTGCGCCTTCATAAACAGGGTGGGGTCGGGGGGAATGACTGGGAAAATGGAAGGATGATCCATGGACCTGGGAGGGATGGATGGTCTCAGTCTAATCAATTTCAGGGGAGGATCCATATGTGAGACTGAAAATCTGAAAACTGATTCCCTTAAAACCAGTCACACCTGCATCCTCTGTGGAAAGGCTTCATTTGTGTATCCCCAGGGGTATGTACATCCCAGTGTCAAGACACCTGGGCCGGTGGATTACGGGACAGAGATTAAGAGGGTATGTTCTACATACCCAAATGGGTTCCAGTCTCAGGCTTCAGACTTGTGCAAAACCCCCATCTCTGCACCTCAGTTTCCCCGTGGGTCAAATGAACTGCACATCAGGCATGGAAAACGTGTCTCCTATTCACCTAAGAAGCACTCAATGGATATTCGCTACAATTGTTATCTCCATTATTACTGTTACTATTATTTTAAATACTCTGTAGCACAGCTTGCTAAGGAAGAGTCCTCTCCTATCCCACTGACAGGCTCCCATCTCCTTTCCCAGGCAGAGGGCTAATTCCCAAGAAGAGAAAAGAGCAAGGTGGACCGAAAGTTCCGGGGAAATGGCCCCAGGTGATGAATGGGTTAGGGTTTGCCATGATGTTCAGGGTTTCTACAAGCTTTCTGAGATCTCTGGACAGGGCTGTAGAGACAAAGCCTGTGGCCCCTTCCTCTGCCCCTCACCCTTCCCAGGAGCCATGTGTCTCCTTATTCTGCCAAGCACAACCACCGTAAGTCCACAAGTCCGGGGCGAAGACCACATAGTGATGGAAAGAGAAGAAAGAGAAAGGGAAGCGTTAAATAATAACACAATTACAATAGCTCATACTTACTGAGTGCCTTCTGTGTACAGCTCTGTCCTAAGCATTACACACACATTAACAGATTTAATGAGCTCCAAAATGTTGTTTCAATAGGAGCCATGGATAAATCCAAGCAGAAGAAAAAGGGAAATCTCAATCAGCAAGAGCCAGAGAAAGCATCCCTTGGTGTGTATTAAGTCAGACCACCCCTGGAAAAGCAGCAGGGCTTCATGAACCATGAAACCAACGTCATGCCAAGTGCAAGTCTATAAAATGTGGCTGGTGCCTGGATCTCACACACCCTCTGATAAGCCCGGGGTTCATCTATCACTCTTCCATGATTCGCTAAGCAAACCTATTCGTGCAGCAGTGTCTGGCTTACAACGACAGTGTGATAAAAACCCAAACGGACCTGACAAGTACTAGAGGCAATCCTAAACATCCAAGAGAAACACGCCGGTTATCTGAAGGAGCAGCTCTGGGCACTGGGGCTGAGTTTCTGTACAAGTTTAGCCGTCTTCCCAGACCTCCCCACCACGGATAATCTCTCAATCCACCCCAAACACCACTGTGCAATGGTTCTCCCAAGGACGCCTGATGGGTATGAAGCCCAGTAAACAGAAACCACGGTCAAAGACTCCATCAGCACCTAGGGACCAACAGCATAGCCAGGAAGAATCCACTTGCGGGAAAGGGATGACCTTCTCCGTCACAGTTTAAAACGCCTAAGGTGAGAAGAAAGATGAGGCTGAAGATCCAAGAAAATGGGGAGAGCAGAGAAATGCAACATTAAGGCAGTAGAGAGAAGAGGGTGCAATGAGGATGAGGGCACCACAGTGACATCCAAGAAGGACGAGACAAAGGAAGCAGCGGGGAGACAAAGGTTCTTCAAGCTCTGTCCCACCAACCTTCAACGCTGAGCCTGGAGGATCTGGGGAAAGGCAGGTCTGGGTCTGGAGAGGTGGCAAGGGCCCCTTGCCCACTTTCATCTTCTCTACCTCTACCTGCACGTAGGCCACGCTGGTCACGGGCAAGGGGGAATGCACTCTTCTGGCTCGGGAATCTGAGAAGCTAATCCACACATATGCCCCAGCAAGACCTGGGAATCCCCCAGGTTCAGCAAGAAAGGGCTTGTATTACGCCTGGACAGCAAATGAAATCCCAAATAACCACCACTGCCACGCTGCAGGGAGCAGACAGGCTGGTCCAGCATGCGGTAAAACACCGAAGATTCCCCGCACCCTCCCCCCCACCGCCCCATCCTAAGATGCTCTCTTCCACTGAAGGGCTCGCACACTCTGGCACGGCAGCCAGCCTGCAGCACCGAGTGTGCAACTCGAGGTGCAGAAGCAGAGGCCGGCATGGGGCACAGGTGCAGTTCAGCGCCCCGTATCGGAAAAACCCGGCAGGAAGTACTGCTGGAGCTGGGCCGTGCAGGAAAAACAGAGGTGTCCTAAGGCAGACAGAAGGAAAGACTTTATCACACAGAAGGAGAGGTATGTGCACAGCGCAGCAGGGTTGGGGGAAAATCACCAGTAAGAAAAAGAAAAAACAGAACACTGGAGGTTGGCACTGAGGATGCGGCTGCCGAGAAAGCCAGGGGCCAGTTCCTAACAAGCTTTATGTGTCCTAGTAAGAAAGCTGGAAGTTTTCCAGGGGCCAAGTGTGAGCCAGTGAGCGTAAACACACAGAACATTCTAGAAAAGTCCTTGTTCTTTAAAGATTAAAAATAAGGGGTGCCTAGGTGGCTCAGTGGGTTAAGCCTCTGCCTTTGGCCCAGGTCATGAACTTAGGGTCCTGGGATCGAGCCCCGCATCGGGCTCTCTGCTCAGCAGGGAGCCTGCTTCCCCCTCTCTCTCTGCCTGCCTCTCTGGCTACTTGTGATCTCTGTTAAATAAATAAATAAAATCTTAAAAAAAAAAAGAAATAACAAAGGTAGAATTTAAAGAAAAAAAAAAGATTAAAAATAAAGGCTCTCCGATCTGTAAGGGATCAGGCTAGCCTATTTGAAAACCTCAGTTATCCAGAATGGCTTCTGCAGCAGTTCTGGAAGGGGGGTACTGCCAGCTCCCAGCAAAGCTGTCCTTGGGCAGAGAAACACCACCAGCCCCAGCAAATTCAGTGCAGCTTCACTTTAACGGTAGATCTGGAGCCCAGATGTCCCAGCTCTGGCCGTTTTGCTCTCGGTCCACTGCAGGAGCTCTGGGAACCACTCATGAGGAAAAGAAGAATTGTCTCTATCACGACCCTTACTGGGTGTCATCCAAGGGCAGGAAGAAGATTGTTCTGTAACCCTGGCTCGTTGGAACAACCCCCTCCCCCCCCCATAAAAGCCCAAGCCCCATCCCCACGCGCAGCCTTGCCAAGGGAGAGAGTGCTATTTCAAGAACTCCTGGTACTTTCACAAGCAAACTTCATTCCAATGAAGCTGCTTTCCAGTGGGCAATGAAGATCATCTCAGACTTCTGTACCGATGACGGGAGTCAGAGAAAAGTTCAGAAACTCCCCTTGGCTTCCATCCTCACCGTACCCATTCTAGCCCAGTGGTCTTCACAGCTTCATGCGTGAACTAAGGCAAAAGCCTGTTCTGTGGCCTCCCAGCTTCTACCTCTCCCCACTCCAGTCTGACCCCAATATTGCTACTAGGCTCATCTTCCTAAAACAGAGTTGTTGGGGTTTTTTTGTTTTGCTTTGTTTTTTAAGATTTTATTTATTTGAGATAGAGAAGGAGAGAGCACGAGTGATGGGGAAAGGCAGAGGGAGAGGGAGAAGCAGGCTCTCCACTGAGCAAGGAGCCTGACTTGGGGCTTGATCCCAGGACTCTGGGATCATGACCTGAGCCGAAGGCAGACACTTAAGTGACAGAGCCACCCAGGCGCCCCTAAAACAGAGCTTTGAATACACCGTCCTCCTGATCAGAAGTTGCCCTGCCTTCCGAGAGCCCACAGCCCCTAACCTAGCTTGCCAGGTTCATCTCCAACTTCCTGCCAATAGAACCCCATGCTGGTTATTCCTGTAACCCAGAAATACCTATTTGTCAACCTAACCTGGCCCCTTGACCTCCCTGTAATTCTTCTGTTCCGACTTTCACCATCCTGCATCCAAAGACCCAACTCAAATCCTACCTCCTCCGAGTTCACGCAGCTAGACTCCCGCCTCTGACTTCCCACCCGGCTTCGATAATCCAGACATTCACCACACCGCAGCACACCTTCTGCTCCTGCTCTGAACAGTTCGTTTGAAACTTCTACTGTTGCTTAACTTATGACACAATCTTTCAATCTCTCCAACGACGTTTCTTGAGGGCAAGGACAGCAGGCTTTCGACTCAATTTAATGATTGATTACTTTAGGATTCCTAAGTGCTAGGAGTATAGCAAGACATACCCACAGGTACACTAGCCACGGTGCTTAAGGAGCTGACCCCCATGTGAGGGAATAAGAAACATGTCTGGGCACTGACAACGTCAAGCAGAAGAGGAACAACAGAGTCTTCAGGTTTGGGGGCAATGCCTCCCCCCATGCTGTTCTTCCATCTCCTGTTCACCGAGACCCGGATGGAACATTCTCTTCTTGGACTCCCTCAAGCAGAATGCCACCCAACACACTGTGCCCACTGTCCTTCATTTGTGCCTTTATTTTTTTTTTAAATATTATTTATTTACTTGACAGAGAGAGATCACAAGCAGGCAGAGAAAGGAAGGGAAGCAGGCTCACCGCTGAGCAGAGAACCCGATGCGGGGCTCGATCCCAGGACCCCGAGATCATGACCTGAGCTGAAGGCAGAGGCTTAACCCACTGAGCCACCCAGGTGCCCCTCATTCGTGCCTTTATTAGCATCTACCGCCCTCACCGAGACAAGGCTGCCGACGATGGCAGGAGGTCTCACCTCTGGTTCCCAATGTCAAGACGAGACCTGCACACCGTGAGAGTTCAGTAAATGCTGCCTGAGTTGTGGTGGCTGAGTGGATGCTGAATGAGTGAAGGAAATGCCATCAAGGATATCCGGAGTGCCCGGGACCTGGAGGCAGGAGAGATGCTAAGTGGACAGAGAAGGGAAGGAGGATGGAGGAGACTGATCCAGTAAAGGGAGAAGCAGTATCAGGACCAAGGAGGAAAACAAAGGACATTTTTAGGCAGCAGCCCATAGGCCAGGACTAGAGAAGACCTGCAGAGTCCTAGGGCAGATGACAAGTGTAGACAGTGGGGAAGCTAAGCTGACGGCCAGTGTAGACAGGTGGGGAAGCCAGGGCAAGGCCAGTACTGAGACAGCAGACTGAGCTGAGTCCTGGCCCCATGCTTCACCGCCGTGTGAGCCGGGCAAGCCTCAGCTTCCACACCGGGCAAATGGGAGAGTAAGAGCACCCACTGCCTAGCGTGCTGTAAGGCTGGCATGACTCGAAATGATCCAATGGAAGAGAGCCTAGCACGAAGGAGGGACTGAGGAACACAATTCTGGGTGTGGAACGGGCTGATGTAGAGCGACTGAGGGAAGGGAAGGAGCCGAGGACAGATACCTAGAAGTCACACGTGTGAGAGGGCTCAGCCACGGGCCACACGGGGAGGTCAGGAAGCCCGAGTTCTGGTCCTGCCTCCTCTCTGGATCATTCTCTGTACCTCCCTGAACATAGTAGCCACAGGTGTGAAAGGAAGGTGCTGGTCCGATGGGGTCCAAGGTCTCCTCCAGCCCTGGAGGGGTCTCCACATGACAGCTCCGCCCCTGTGGCAGAGAATATCACACATGTTAAAGCCCAGTGGGGAGGGATTCATGAAAACAGAGAAAGGAGAAGAGACACCAAGATGGTGGGGGAGGGGTCTCCCGGAGGAGACAGAAGGCTCCAGCCTTCCCTAGCTTTCCCAAGCCCTTCTCTTCCTCTTCTTCCTCCCAGGGAGCCACACACCCCAGGTCCCCGTAGGTCCCTCCACAATCACCCTCCCCAGCACTGGGAAGAGCATCAGCAACTATCCACGCTTTTTCCAGGCATTTTCCAGGCCACCTGGCTTGTAGGTTTGACAGGCTGTAGGGCACGCCCATTCGTCTGGTGCCAGAAGAGTCCAGATCCCCACAAAGTGAGAGCAAAGGAAAGCCGCCAGGCCTGCGGGGACTGTACTCCCTATGCCTTGTTACAAAGCCATCAGCGTTTGAACCACAACAGTGACCCCGAAGAGAATTCAGTTTGCTGACCTGAAATGTCCTTCGCATTTCTAAAATAACATCTTCCTGGAGTGGCCTCCAGTCTGTACGTCCGCTGGTGTTCACACGCCCTCCCTCTCCCAGCACCTCCCCTTCCCTCAAGAGAAGCACTGCAAACACTGGTTCCCTGTGGCCACACTCCTTATTTCGCACAGACATACTAAGCACAGGGCGCCATGCCTGCAGGCAGTGGATAAAGCCCCACGGGGCCGATCACTCTGCCCGTACCTCCCTTGGCTCCCGGAGACAACCAGGAAATGCCATTCCTCAGATGAGCGCTGACATCAGTCAAGGAGGCTGGCATATTAAGGATCTACACAACTGTTCTGGAAACAAAAGGTGAGGGGAGTGTTTCCCAGGAGCCACAGAAATGTTAACCTTACTCAATAATAAAATAGGTGACCGATGTATTCAAGGCAATCCCTAACCACACACAATCACACTGGAGAGCCCATGATTCCCTGCTGGATTTAAATTAAAAAAAACAAAACAAAACAAAACAAAACAAAACCAAAACCCAACAACAACAAAAAACCAGGAAGAAAGAAATGCCCACATGTGTATCTTCTGCTGTAAATCCTCCTAAATTCTACCGCTTCTTCCATGGGAAGATCAGCAAGCGCTTTCTTCCCGATTGGCCTTGGTACTTCGAACAAGGGCCACGTGAAGAGCAAATCTCTCCCAGGAGCCAGGGCTCCGTCTCCATCTGCATTTGCTGCCCATCCAAAGCGCAGCCCCAAAATGCGAGGAGAGAGGCTAAAATGACTGGTGCTATGGCACTTTCCATTCCAGCCCCAGCCTGTGATTATCTACAACTCCAGGTTGCCCCAGATTACGTCTGGAGCCTCAAACACCTTACATTTCACGTCATTCCTAAAACAAATTCTTTTCTGGAAACTTTCGTAAGAGATAAAGGAAAAAAATCCCAAAAAGCCCTTGATATCTCAGTTGCAGTGAAGGAAGAGCCGGTAGGCTAGCAAGATTCCGAACGTCTCCTAAGTTTATCCCCTCTCCTGTATACCTACGTAGAAGCTGATTAATTCCATGTCTCCGCAATTATGAAAGCTCAGAATCCTAGAAACTCTTCCCTAATTTTTAAAAAAATTTTTAAGGATTTTTAAAATGTGTATGAGAAAGAGACAGAGAGCCAGAAAGCATGCAGGAGTGGTGGGGAGGGGCAGAGGGAGAGGGAGATGCAGACTCCCCGCTGAGCAGGGACGGGGAGAAGTGGGACCCAGATCCCGGGACACTGAGATCAGGACCTGAGCCCAAGGCAGACGCTTAACCGACTGAGACACCCAGGAGTCCCGATACCTAATTTCACTTTTTAAACCACTTCTGTTCTTGATAAATTCTTAGAGGTAGAAACTCAGTAGGGACAGTTAAGGAACTCAGGAAGGTGAGGGATATCCCCAGAAAGAAAAGCAGTTAAACAAGTAAATCTCCCCCCAATAAGGGGGAAGTAAGGGAACACTCGGTACGGGCTAGTGGTTATGGAAGTTGATATGACTACCAGAATTCTTTCAGTAACACAGTTCCATATTAGGGTCCCTGGCAGGTGAACATGGGGATTTATATGTTAAAACATTTGAAAAGTTTGTATTAAAAAATCCTAGGTTTCGGGTAATGGATAAGACTCCCAAAAGCATCCATCACAATTGTCTTAATCAAATAATTTGAAATACAATAAAGGAACTAGCTATTAAAAAGAGCCTTTTATGAATCCCTTCTGTAAAATAAGAATCTTTTGTACCCCAATTACTTATCTTAAAGTGTTTGCCTTTAAAATCAGATTTTAGAAGCCAAATTCTGCTAAAATAGGGCACTCCTATACTTAGCATCAATATTGAAATAATAACGTAAAAAAAAAAAACCACAACCCTCATATCTACATTACACTCACTTTGACCCTCCTCTTTCCAATAAGCACTGCCCTCTATAGCTAGGAGATCAATGCCTGAGTACTGAGAACGCTTCTTTCTAGAACACAAATGTGGAGGCATAAAATTAAATTGGTTTTCATTTTTCCCAACTTGTGCATCTATCCGATTGCTTTTCTGCACCCATTTTTTCTTCCAAACATTCCTCCCTCACACTCAACCAAGAGCTTGCCTCCCAGGTAAACCGTGTGCCACCTCCCCTTTCCATGGTAGAGTCCAGACTTTGCAAAATCCCCAAGGGTCAACTGGAAACATCAAAATTTTCAGCATTGCTTTTTATCACAACGTACTTAATTCTCAAGTAGTTCTCAAAGAACAGGTAACATCAAAAACAACTTGTTTTCATATTATTTACGAAGTTAGCAGGCAAGTCTAAATGCTTATGTGTGAATGGCCTAATATATCAGAGAGAGAGATCAGAGAATCTACAAGCAACACAGCAAAGACTTCGTGCTTCTTTTCTTCAGCATTGTCTTCCCGTGGTGTTTTGTATTTCAAAGCAGAGTACACCTGTGAACTGGTCAGGGCTCTTCCCATTTCAGAGCTAGAAATCTTACATAGTCAGAGCTTTGCCACTAACTTAGGCAAACCCATTCCCTCTCTGAGCCCTAAATTCCTAGTTGCATGGTACAGAGCTGATGTATAGAGACAATGCCTGAAGCCCAGAGAGGTCAAGCAGTATTCTAATGTCACACAGCAAGTTAGCAACAGTTGATGCAATCTAGACCCAGATCTCCTGATTTTACTTAAACCACCCTGCTTCCCACTCAACGCAGGTGATGATACAGGCAAAACACAGGGCCTTTTTTCCCTCCATTCTCTGGCTCTTATTTCTGAAAAACAAACAAACAAATATACTTTGCCCTGGGGCTCACTGCTGCAAATGATATTCTCCTTTTTCCCTAACATCCTTTAGCAGTTACAGTGTCCCGTCTCTTCTCCACTATAGTTTTCTCACCCCACAACACACACACACACGCACACAGGCACGCACACACAGTCATCCTCATCATTCAACTCTTCCTTTTCCAACAGCAAAGAAAGTTTAGGCTAGAAGTGAACTGATTCAAGTACGAGAACCTCGTTCTAGTGCTAAATGCGGCCATAACTCTGCCCAGAAGCCGATCTGACAAAATGGAATTTGTTCTCAGAGAGAGTCAAATAACATTGTCATTTCTCCCACTGCTGCATAATCACAGAACGAAAGCCCCAGATGGAATGCACGTACACAAGAGGGTGGACTTATGGTTAAGGGACCCTTTCTTTATTTGCATTCTAACCGTTTTTTTAGAGAACTGGCAAAGTGCTCAATGTAGAAGGATAAAGGACAAAAAAGAAAATTCCTTTCCCTGTTTTTATTAACAATGTGGGATAAGCAACTAGTGCTCTTGGATCTTGTCCAGAAACCATTCTTGTCATGGAGCATGGAGCTAGTCCCCAGCATAGAACCCTATCAAAGGATCTCCCTTGGAACACCAGGGTTCCCCTCTCCCAGAACACCTTCCAGCCACCTTAACTAATGACTGTTCTCCATACACAGTACATATTTTAAGGTTTCCATGCTGTTCTTTCTACCTGGGTCCCCCTTCCTCACTACTCCTCCAGCAAACTCATACTCGTCCTTTGCACAAACCCATACAACAGCACTTAGCTCGTGATGATGGTTCGTTCCCTGGACTTCCGCCTCCCTGAACGAAATGTGAAACTCCTGTAGCCTCCACGCGGAGCGTGGCACCTGCCATGTAATAGATGTTCAGTTATTATTTGTCGTGTTAAAAGGAGAAACGTCTTCTAAAATACATTTGCGTACGCTGTAACTTTACTGGCTGCTGCCTACTGCTCTCCAAGAGTCAAACATGGTCAGAGAGGAAGGGAGGGGCCGGAGGACCTCTCAATGTCAAATATGCTGGAGGAGAGCAGCAAAGCCTCAACACCACTTGCTGATCCTGTGAGCTGTCTGTGTTGCTCAAGGGTTTCAGTGGCAGGGTGCCTAGAGCGCTCAGTCCCCTGGGACTTACTTACCACCACCACCCCCCCGACCTTGTGTGCTCCTTAGTCTCTGAGAACTCTGGCTCAAAGACGCCTTCCCATTATCCACAGACCCTAAAGAAGACCGGAATTCTGCCTCAACTCCTTACTCTCCCTCTGGCACCTGGCTTCCCTGGAATTTACAAGACTTCATTCATGCCTTAGGACCACAGTATATATCTTTTCCGGGACCGGTTTTCACTAGTTGATGCTCAATGGTAAATTTAATAGTATTTTCCTGCTCCAATCTCTTACCCCTTGGCTATACTGTGCCTATGAGAATCAATCTATAAAGCTTTAATAGCAGAAATAAAGCTTTATGCTGGCCATTTTCCTTAGACCACAACAATAGCTCCCTTTAAACTACCTAAATATGCACTACACATATGGGTAAAAGATCACCAATGTGTCTACTGGACCCCAGAGTTCAGGAAAATGTAGTAACTCATGGAGGTTCACAGGTTCCAAACACTGAGTCTAATTCCATATGCTGAGTTGGGGCTTTTAGAAAACTGTGAGTCCTAAATCTGTGACATCTGCCTTTTCTGGTGCCAGTATTCTGAACAGGGTAATCTCTTCTTGGACTCTACCTGCCCACCTCTGGAGTCAGCTCTGATAAGATTTGGCCACGTGGGTAAAGCCTGGCCAGTGGGGCTTTGTTCTTCAGCAAAATAGAATTATCTTCCACTTCTGCTGGAAGAAACCTAGATGCTAATGATTTAATGCTGTTAAAAGCGCAGAGAGCATCTGAGACAGAAGTGCAAACCAGACTGCCAGAGGTTTTATGTGTAAAAATACAAGGTATGTATTTTTAAAGGACGACGGTGAGAAATTTCACATTTGACAGAGTTGATTCTAGAGACCATTTAGAATGGATGATTTTATGTGATTTTTATGAAGACTGTAGGTGACATGCAACCCAAACCCCCCTCCCCCCCCAAAAAAGCAGTTCTGATTACAGACCTTCAGGGAACACAAAGTTAGCATGGTCTCATGCCCAAAGGATGGACTCTGCAGAAATTTCTGTCTCCCAGAAATGTATAGCCTTCATATGCTCATAACTTTGCAGTTAACCAGTCCTGACTTGTCCAAAAGACAATTTAGATGTGATCAGGCTCATCGTTCAAGCATTTGGAACCCACTCATTCATGCAAGCATACATCAAGTACCAAAAAGTCAAGTTCATGAACCCTAAAGATAAACCACAGCCTTTCGTAACATGGGTCCTTGTGTTTTCTTCCTTGGTGGTGGAATAGAGGACTAGTCCCCCTAGTGTCCTGCCACTGTAGGTGGCTGAAGGATGGAGACACTCCTGCATTTTGCATCCACGTTAAATAAAGCACAGCTCACGAACCCAGAACCCCAAGGAAACCTTCAGATTCCCCCCGCCCCACCCCAACGAGATGGAAGCTTTCTGGGACCGAGGAGGAGACCAGAAAATCTGACCTTTCATTTCCAAGGCCCTTACAGTTCTGATTTAAAAGCCAATGTGATCTGCATTACCTCACACCAGAAAGTTAACCCACTAGCCAACACGCTTCACTACATGAAGGAAAAGGACCCACACCTGTCAGTGGACGACTGCCCACTCCAGAGTAATCCAACATTTGCTTTGAAAAACCTCCCTATCCTACTGGGCCGATTTGTTTCCTGTCCTGGCCGCTACTTGAAAACCCACGACTTCTGCCTCTCTGTTCCAATTAGTTTTCTTCCTGGTATAGAATTAACAGGGCCAGCCACGATAAATGTGTGTTCTCCTCAAACAATTTTCACTGAAGTAAAACACTCTTGAAATATAAAGGTACACTAAGATGTGTGAAACCTTAAAGCCAGGTTTTGTTGTTGTTTTTAATCCCCAGTGAGGACTCAAGCCTGTGAGTAATTCATTCATATCACCCATTTGTGAGAGATGCAAAAAGAAAACACCACTTATTCCTTTCCTAATTTAGAACCTTCCCTTAAGTCTACCAAAGCTGACTCCTGGGGAGGGAAGACAAGAGAGGTAAGGAGGAAAATGAGCCTGAAGTGATTGCATCCATGGAGTGAATAAGCACTTTGGGTTTCCACCTGTGTAGGAGAGGGACCAACCTGCATTTAGGGGAGGTGACCACCCCACCTGCTGCCTCACATCATCCCCCCCCCCCCCTACCCCTTACCCAAGAAGGAAGCAGAAGCCTGAGTGCTCTCTTGGGGAACTTACATAAGACCCTGTAAAACTTCCTGTGACATTCGCGGAAAATAGAAACTGCTATTTTGCTCCCTCAGGAGATCACTGTAATGGACTGAGTGACAAAATTCACGGATTCAGAGTTCAACAGAAACCTGCTCAACCGAGGTACATCAGCTCAGGGACGAGAAAAATCCATCCCCATTAAACAGGGTCACCGGGGGGGATGGATTCAATGTAGGAGAGACAATCTGTTCCCTCCTAAGTGACCCATTTAAAATCAGATTGTTCCAGGGAAATCTCACAGGTTTAATGAATTTCAAACTGGCAAGGACAGCCTTGTAGGACTAAGGTTCCTTAAAAAGGGAAATGTTAAAGAAGGTAATAAAGCAATAAACAAAGTAACTTAAGGACGCAGGAACTTAGCGGAGTCAGCCGCTGCACCCTTCCGCGGCGAACGCCTGGATCTCTACACAGGGATCGCTCATCCTAAACAGCTTCGTCTAACAGGACCGCCACTCCGCTTAGGTTCCCTCTCTACAGACAGCGCTGCCCCCCAAACACTCTGTCCTACAGAGGAACTAGAAAGCTCTGACCGCTCACCCTAAATCGCCTTGACTCTACCACAAGGAGCAAAGAAAACTTCTTCACAGCATCACACCGGGAAAGGCAGGTGAGGATCACCCAAGAGGGACAGCGGAAAAACACAGCAGGTCCCCCAAAACACAGGTGCCCATAACTAACAAGCTGCGGGGGCCGGGGGGTGGGGGTGGGGGTCATGGGGGGGGGAATGCGAGATGAGGGGACACCACCTCCCGCTGTTGACGGGAAACTCGTCGTTGTTTGCCCCAGGTTAGCAGCCTCTGTGCCTAGGAGCGGGGCAGTCCCTGGGAAGGGTCCTGGGGACATCAGAGACTTCTGGACTTCCCTCCGGCCTGTCCAGGGCTCCTGACCCAGGAGCTGAGGTTGTGCCCTCACAGGGGGCACCAGCTACAGGTTCGGAGAACTTGTCCGGCGCCGCTCACCAGGGCGCCCCCCGCCGAGGCTCTCCAGCACCCCCGGGCTCTTACCTTGGCCGTGACTGCCGCCAAACACAGGGAGACCGCGGAAGAGCTGGGTGGCGCGGCGGCAACGCCGCCGCCTCCTACAAGGCGCAGGGGGTCCGGGTCGGGGTCGGGGTCCCAGCAGGCGCTGCCCTAGTTCAAGCGGCGGTGCCAAGCGCAGACTTCGGGGCGGTCCCCGGCTCCAAACGCTGCGGGGAGGGTCCGGGCCGCCCAAGCTGAGCACTGTCCCTTCTTCCTCTCCCTCCGGCGCCGCTGCCTGGAACTGCCCCCTGCCCCAAGGACTCTTCCGAGCCGGGAGCGCCCCGCATGGGCAGGGGCCTGCGTCCGCCACGGGCTGGGTCCGGGAAGGGGGCGCTGAGGAGAGACGCCGGGCGGTCGCCTGGGCCGGCTCCACCTCCCGCGCTCCCCGCCGCTTCGCCTCTTCAGGGCAGGGCCTGCCCGCTCCCGGCCCCGCGAGGCGAGAGCGGCCGCGCCCCCACCTTCGGGCGTCCGGGCTCCGCTCGGCGGCGGGGCAGCAGCGGTCCAACAGGGCCGGCCGCCGAGCGAGGCGGTAGAGAGGCTGCAGCCGGCCGCGGCGCCCCCTCCCCCCGGGCCTGCGCCGCCCGCCCGCCCGCGGCTCCGCGGGAAGGAGGCGCTGGAGAGGGCCTCGCCCCGGCCTGGGGCGCGGGGCCGGGGGCGCGGGGGCCGGGGGAGGCGCCCCGGGAAGGTCACCGGAGCGGAGGCGGGGCGCGGAGCGGTGGGTGCGGGGAGCCGAGGCGGGCGGCCCCGCTGCCGCCGGGAGCGCTCGCCGGCCTCGGCCGCCGCCGCCTCCGAGACGCGCCGGCTTCCCCGAGCGCCCGGCGCTCGGAGCTGGGCGGCTGCTGCAGCCGCCGCCGGCAGCCGGGCGCCGCTGGCCGAAGCCCGCGCGCGATCCCCGCCTCCCGCGCCCGGTCAGGCGGGGGCCGCCGCGCGGGGGCCGGCGAAGGGGGGAGCGGGCGGGCGGGCGCTGGGGTCCGGGCTCCGGGCTGGCCCCGCCGCCGCGTGCCCAGAGCGCCGGGCTCGCTCAGCAGCTGCAGTGACTGTGTGTCTGTGTCATGTCTGTGCAGCTGGGGGGGACCGCGAGCCGGGGTCGGGCTCCGAGCGGGGGCGGGGCCAGCGCGCGCCTCGGTGCCCGCCCCCACCCCGTGACGGCGCGGCCGGCCAATGGCAGCCGCCGCAGCCGCACGGACTTACAGGCCTCCCCCCGCCTGGGCTCCGCCTCCTCGCGCGAGGCTCCTCCCTTCCACTTCTCTGGCTCGCTCGCACGCGGGTGGAAGCAACACCCGGAGCCGGGATCCCGGCCGGGGTCCGGGTGGAAGCGTGCAAGCTGGGAGCTCCCCGCCCTTCTCCCCCCACCCCGGCCGCTCCCGGCCGCCTCGGGCTTGGCCAGCCTCGCGGAAAGAGGGGGCAGGGAAGAGGGACGGGTCCGCAGCTGCCGCTGTCGAGACGCTGTCGAGAGGCTCGCAGGGCCGTGCAGCCTGTCCACTCCCCCATGTACAAAACCGCCGTCGTGGGAAGTAGGAAGTTTCCCCGCCTCCACTTCTACTCGGGTTCGCCGCTTCTTTCCGAGGTGGGCAGGGTATGGGGAAGCCTGAGGCTGCGAGGAGCCACGATGAAAGGCTTTGACAGCATTATTTGCGGCTCTGTATCCAAGAATCCGGTCCAAGGCTCCCTGTTCTTTCGGGAAAACTGCATTTCTTTGCCACCACCACTCCCGCCCCCCCCCCACACCGCCCCGCGCACACACACACACCCCCATGCACGCACCACACGCCCCTCCCCGTTCGGATTTCATTCTTGCTCTTCTTCCTGGCACTCGAGCCCCGCGCGCGACATCCCATTGAAGGGACTTCCAGCCTCCCAGCCCTAAAGCCGAGAGTGGGGCGCCGAGAGTCCTACGAAGCTACGAAGCTACGGAAAGAGTGGGTGAAATCGGCTGGGCAAGGGGGGCGGGGGTGTGACAGTGGAATGGAAGGAGGAGGCCTGGAGAGAAAAACCCAAAGGAGGGGAGAACAGGCCGGGAGAGGAGGACGCAGAAGGATGGGCAACTCTGACTGGGAGACCGGAGCTCCGGCGCGGGATCCAGCTCCCGGGTTTTTCCTCAGCTCGTCCCAGGGCTTCTGGGGTCCCCTTCCCCCCCACTCCGGGTCCCCACCCCTCCCCGGCCCGGCGGGCACCGGGTCCCAGCCTCGCCTCCGCGCGCTTCTCTCTCTCGGCCCTAGGGCTTAGATGAGGCAAAGGGAAGCCCACCTTACTCTTGGAAGGGGCAGGGAAACAACGCAAAAGCCCAGAGAAAGTGCAAGGAGGGGAGGTGGGGTGGTGCATAATGAAAGGGCGCCGAGCTGGGGCTACGGTTCCGACCACACTCCCCAGAGGTCAGGCTGGGGGCCCAAGGGTTTCGGAGGTTTGGTCCCCCACTCCGCTCGGGACCTGGCTCCCGCCAAGTAACCCGGCTCTCCGCCTTCAGCTCGACCCAGCCGGGACCCTTCCGCCATGCCCTCCCTTCCCTGCAGCCTCTTTAGGCGACGACCCCCCGCCCCAGTGCCCTACCCCCTCTCCTGGTGCACCACCGCCCGCTCTCCCCCAGCTCCGGAGCGCTGTTTACCTAATCGCTGCTACAGACCGAGCAGAGGAGAATGCAAAAAGAAGGTAGCGGTTACACAGAGGCGTCCCCGGCGAAGAAATAAAAACGTTTGCCCTGGAGCTTCAGGATAAGTTCGCTGTGAAGCTGGGGTCCTGCTGCCTTATCTCCGCGGGGATAGGAGATCGTATCTGGTTTTGATGTCACTACCGTGTCGGAGAAGAACGTTATATGATAAAATATAATCTAATATCCTAGAGACCATTCAAGTGTCAAAGTTTAATGCCAATCCTTTTTAGCTCGAACGCCGCTCCGTTCTCCCTCTGACGTGCAACTCTGTTCTAAAACGCACTGAAAACAAGGGGATCATTTTTATTTTTTGCGGGTCGACTGTCCTTCCTACTCTTCCTCCTCCCCTACTCCAACCCCAGCCCTGGAACCGGGTAAAGTTAAAGCAAGAATTTGGGCTTGCTTTTTATTCATTGGTTTGCTTCACTTCCTTAGGGGTGTAAAATACATTATCACAACACATTAGCATATTAATAATGGTAACGTGACTGAGGAAGCGGAGGGAGACCTGAAATTTACAAGCAAAGGAGAAATAATGAAATCATATAAAAAAATAAACTAAAAGATAAGCCTGTAGTAAAGAAACATCTCCATTATAATTACCCAAGTGTAGTGCATTGTCTAGATTGGATTTTAGAAAGAAAAATATGACCATTGAGAGGGAGCAATATTCACTGTGGTCAATAAGATACATTGGAGACATATTTCATTATTAGAGAATCTCACAAAAATTACTTGCATCAGTCAGAAGTCACCTTAAATGCATAAAGCTTTGCAATATCAGTTCAGTATTGCAGTGTTTTGAGCTCAGTGGCATATCTAATGTTCTAACTGATAAGAATGTTGTCAGGGTGAACTATTCCAGAAATGAGCCCTTCTGTTAGTTAATATCATGTGAAGCCCCAAATAAAAAGCATCCCTTTACCCCACCAATGGGATGGATAGGTGCATGTGTGTGTGGGTGGGTGTGGGTGTGTAAAGCCTAAGGTAAGAGGTACTTACCTATGAATTATAGTCCTCTGACACAAACCAGGATATAAAGGTCTTAAAAGGATTTCAGCTATGACATAATGTAGTATGAAGAATGCAGAAGAAAATATGTAAGGTGATATATCAGTTATTTCTAAAGATTGTGCAATGCTTTTGTTAAAGACTGAGAAGTGAAAAAATATTGAGCCCTCTAAACCAACCGTTATCTGTTCCTCTCCACAGTTATTGCACCTGTCATAGGAGAAATCCAGAAAGGTCTTTTTTTTTTTTTTTTTTTTTTTTTAAATCAGGGTCCAGGAGACCTAATCCTTAAAAAAACAAAAACAAAACAAAAACAAAAAACCTGTCTTCAAATAGCCACTAGAGGGCCCTAAAGGCATCTCAAAGAGGAAGTCGGGAAACCGGCTCTCACCAACGCTTTTCCCTGTCTCATTTTCTGTGAACCTCAAGGAACTGGAATGGAATAAAAACGTGATGCAAATTCTGGAGGCAGATTGGGTTTTACGTTTTAAAATACCAGAGTCCCCCACCCCAGCATATAAAATAAAATAAAATATTTTTAAAATTAGAGAATAAAAGACCAGTCCCCTTTTCCCAATTCTTGTCTTACCTCCAAAAAATCATAATAATAATAATAAGGAATATTACGCTTACCCAGAAGAAGGTGGCCTGATACTCTTACAATCTTAAAGTCAACTCAATTACTTTTACTGTTACAAATAGAACCTCCTTTCTAAGATTTCACAGCTGTTTTCTGAATGTTTTGAATGTTGTTAAGTGCTACATAGGCAAAGCAAAGAATGCTCACGGGGGCGATAGGAAAACTACATGACCTCTAACACAGGGCACCTGCCAGCCAACTTAAGGGAAGTCAAGTCAGACATGGGGAATCGGCCCTAGAGCAGGGTTTGTGGGGCCTGGTAGGCCAAGTACTAATTCTTTGATGCTGGGTTCCAGTGAAATGGTGGTGGGAGGAAGGAATGGTTTTGGGAAAGGGTTATAGCAGCTAAGGCAGAGGGGCAGGGTGTGGGAGAATTGGGGGACTTACTGTGGGGGACACTTAACAGCCAGTATGGAAGGAGCTCAGTATTTTATTTTATTTTATTTTATTTTATTTTATTTTATTTTATTTTATTTTAAAGATTTTATTTATTTGACAGAGATCACAAGTAGGCAGAGAGGCGGTGGGTGGGGGGGGAGCAGGCTCCCTGCTGAGCAGAGAGCCCCTTGCTCGGGGCTCAATCCCAAGACCCGGGGATCATGACCTGAGCCAAAGGCAGAGGCTTAACCCACTGAGCCATCCAGGCGCCCCAGGAGTTCAATATTTTAAATAGTAATGTTACATTTGTCGAAACAACTGAACATCAGGTCTGATCGTACGTAAAGTTGTTTTGCAGACTTCAGTATCTGGCAATCAAATTTTCAAGGTTTCAGAAGACTTAGCAGTCACATGGTTTTCCCACGTCTTATCAGTAAATAAGGTTATGATGTCCTCTGAAGGGTCAAGAATCAAAGAGCATTCGGGTTGCACAGATAGAGAGCAGGCTAGTTACCCTTCAACCAATGCTGGAGAAATATCCGCAAAAGATGTTCTATCCAGACGCATTTCAAGTGAAAATGTAAGTGCATGGTGTGAAACGTCCCTCTGTCATTCAGGCCGATCACCAAAAGACATTTCTGAGCAAAATAAAATGCCTCCATCAGATCTAAGCAGGAAACAAGCCACTTGCTAGCTGAAGAATTAAAGAACATTATAAAAGCCACTGAATTAACACTAATGAAAATTTGATTTGAACATAATTTAACCAAAAGCAAAGCAAGTCTAGAATTGAGACGTGAGATGGGGACTAAGGATAAAGTCTTTCTTAGCAGAATGAAAAATAGTTTATGTTCCCATCATCATGTTCATTAAGAAGGCAACCTACAGGTATTCTCAAAATAGCATTATTAACTTCCAGAAGACTTGCCACCGCAAACCTCAGAGTCAGCTAATTAGAATAAATTTGGCTGTAGATAGAGAATCCCATTGTTTTTAGAAGAAAGGTTTTATTCACTTCCTGGATGCGAAAGCCCATCAGAGTAAAAACCTTGTCAGGCACATAGCTCCCTGATCACCTTATGATGAAGTGCTTAACTGGGAAGACCTTGTGGAGACAGAAAGAGAAAATCAGTGCTGAAGAGGTCAATTTAAAGGTCAGGGTGAGCTTTTATCCTGAGGTCCTGCCGTCTAGGAAGAAAGGGAGACCTCAAGTTAGTGGGCCAGAGGACCCAAGGCAAAAAAAAAAAAAAAAAAAAAAAGGAACAAAAATTATATATAACATATATATAATATGTTTTTTCAAGCATTAGTAAGGACATCAAAGTATTGAAATAAAAAAATGATGGAATATACTTTTTCTGAGCTTTTAGGCAAAAAAAACACACAAAAAAACAAAAAAAACCACAAAACCCTGATTAAATGGCAGTCACAGTTGTGTGGGTAAGTTTTCTCAGTTCTGTTTTCCCAGCTCCCCACCCACCCCCACCTCCAATCTAAGAGACTCCTAGAGCAGGACATCTCAAACCTCAATGTGCGTACCTATCACCTGGGAATCTTCTTAAAATGCAGATACAGATTCCGTAGGTCTGAGGCAGAATATGAGATGCTGCTTTTCTAACAAATTCCTGTCCAGGGACCACACTTTGAGTAACCAGGATATAAAGGACATTTGTCAGTAATTAACAATATCCTATCCTCCCATTCCTATTCCCAAGAGTATGATGCTAGTAGGGTTCCCCAGAAAGTAAATACTGAGACAAAGATTTGGGAGCAAGACCCTTATTTGGAAGTTGATTCCAAGAAGCCCAGTGAAGATGTGAGGGAATGAAACGAGAAAGGGCAAGAGGCCAATAAGAGTAAATTAATAAGTGGTCAGTGGAGGCTTAGTTGTGATGACATTCAGAGAACGTGTAGAATAGCACTGTCCAAAAGACCTGTGTGATGGAAATGCTATATATTTGAACTGTCCAATACTGTAGCCACTAGTGGCTATTGTTTACTTGAAATGAGGCTAGTCTGACTTAGGAAATAAATGTTTAATTTTATTTAATGTTAATTGATTTAAATGTACATAGCCACACGTGACTTTTAGCTACTGCGTTGGACAGCAGAGATTAGACCATAACTCGGGATTGTCCCAGTAAGAGTAAGAAAACCTAGAAAAGTACTTATCCACCAAATCCCTTCATCTGTTGAGCACTGCTCCTGGGAATTGGTCAGTCCTAGCCTTCTACCACGCTCCCGTGACCAGAGAATATCCACAGCAGAGAAGTATAGGTGCTTAAGATAGGAAACCTTTAGCGTATATGGAAACTGTCCATCAAAGATGGAGGTGATCACCCAGGTGGGCCTAGGGGATATGAGCAAGGCCCTGACATTGGCTAAAAGAATCCAGATTTTATTTTGAACTTGACCTATCCCCAGTTCCAAGAGTAGACATGAAGGGCAAAAGCTAATCAATACATTCCATATCCTGATTACCATCATTGATTCAAGGCTGAGTACACAGCCTAGGCTGGTCCAATCAAGTTGACTCTCCGGACTTTCATCTGGGATGCTGGACTCCTACGTGTTCTGTCACCTCTGGCCTGTGAGGTCTACTGATACAAACTTTAGGATGACTGCAACCTTTTGGCTGCCACAACACATAAAAGGACACTGAGAACAGCAGCACACAGAGAGAGAAAAAAAGTCAATCTGTATCAATTAGGATTGCTTTGGGCAGCAAGTAACAAAATACCCAGGTAGTAAGACTTTAAGTAATAATCTCCCATAATGAGAAATCTCAAAGTAGTCAGGTCCATGTTTGATAGAGCAGCTCCATGATTTCATCAAGGATCTAAGATCTTTCTCTCTAGTCTGCTCTTCTGCCATCTTCCCTGCTGGCTTTACATGTTGCCTTGTGGTCACAGAATGGCTGTAGTTGCCCTAAACACCATGTTCTCAAACCAGCATCCAGAGTATTAAGAAAAAGGCAAAAAAATATTTTGTCTTTTATTAGATTTCTCCCTTAGGATTGACTTGGGCTGGTCATGATTCTCCTTCTGGAGATGGAACACTGTTGGGTTTGTTAGCAAAGAAGGGGAGGACGGGACTCTTAGATACCAACTAATAGGGCCTTCTCTAGGAGCAACCCTGACATATCCTATGAATTCCTCATTTACATGAGCCAATAAGTTCACCTATTGTGTAGGTTTTTGTTGTGGTTTCTCTTTCTTGCATCCAAAAACATCCTAACCAATATAGGTAAAAGGGCTTGCTGCTCAAACACTCGGACTTATCAATTCTCATCCTCCCTGTTCCTGGATGCGACAACAGCTGATCCTACAAGGGTACGAGGAGCCCCCTCTCTTCCAGAGTGAAATTTCCTTTGGAAATCATTTGCTATTTGATGCTTGGTGTGAACTGACCTAGAACCTGCAGGTCTCACACTGTCTCCACCATCTGTCACATGTGGTTGATCTGCCCACCTACAACTTCCCTTTGCACAAGGATCTATTTATCATTCCAGCCTCCTGCAGGGTCTGCAGTGAAGACCCAGCCTGTTTGGTAGCACTTTCACCATCTTCACCCTACCCCAGAGTTTCTGCCAGCATTTTTCTTATGGGAGCTAGAGCCTGCCTCTAGAACCTTTGCTTTGACCTTGACAGATCTACATTTCGGCAAGAACCTGACTTGAGAATTGACCATGGCTGAAAGTTCCTATAACAGCTCCATTCTTCTCCACAGCAACTGGACCTTTCTTTGGCTTTTATTTCTGTAGGTTTGGGCTTGAGTATGCTGGAGTCACAGAACTAGTGGGTTTGAATTGATGACCTCTGTGTGGACAGGGTAAATCACGGTGACCCAGTTAAACTCCCAAACCCAGGGCTCTAATGGATCTCTCTCATGGCCAAACAGGGCATGTCTGGAAGCCTGACAAGAGCTGTTTCAGTTAGTCTTTTACCCAGTCCTGCTAGAAAGTCAAGGATTTCTCAACTTAAAACCATAGTTTTAAAAATTACTTGCTTAAGAAGATTAAAAATGTAATTAGTGTTTAGAATCGTGTGCTCCATGGTTTATTGGGTAGCTACTATGCATAAGGTACTACTCTGCTATGCACTCGATAGGGTGGGCATAGTGGGGAGAGCAAGCAGAAGGAACCATGGATGTGTTCCTGCATTTGAGAATCTCCAAATCTAATTCAGGGGACAAAGCATTTACTTTGAAGGGCCAAATGACTCTGCAAAAATGAGATAAATCCAAAGAGATGTCCTTGAGTATTCTTGAGAGCTACAGTGAGGACAAGCAGTGCTATGAATCTGGATGAGAGAGATCACCACACTCTGTCTGGCCTCTGGAAGACTTCTAAAGGCAGGAGGTTCTTATTGGACATTGAAGCCTTGGCAAGATTTGACCGTCTACAAAGGGAATGAGTTTCAAGCTGTGAGAAACAAGGAAGATGTTAAATAGAAGGTGTGATGGGTTAAGCTGACACAGTTATTTGAGGGATCAGAGCCTGGAAAGCTAATTTGGGTCTAGAATTTATTTAACAAATAGTGTCTGAATCCCTGTGGTGTGTCAGTTACCATGTTGACCACTGGGGATTTTAATACAAATAAGACAGGTCTTAACTCTTTTAGTGGCTCATAAAGTGGACAGAGGAAAGAAAAATATTAAAAGGTGATGAGTTCAATTCTTAACTTTGACTTACTCCATCCACTGTTTATCCTCAGTCACGAACTTGTTCATCCCACCCTCGGAGCATCTTCAAATGCTTCATCCAAACTGTTCCTTATTACCTTAGCTCAGACCTTTAACTTTCACCTGGACTATTGCAAAACCCACCCAACTATCTTCAACTTCCTTAAACTAGCCTTTCCCCATCCCTAAGGCTAACCAAATTACCACCACAAAATGAATCTGAGCATATTTCTTACTTACATTTATTTTTGTCATACTTATTCTAGTTCCTTACCCAAAATATTTGTAATTCTAGTTTGACTCCCCTCTGTGGGGATCTGGGGTACCAACCGCAGACTGGGGTTTAGGGAGTATCCACAAAACTCCACAGACTCCAAGGGAAAACCCAAAGTCCAGAGCATCCCTTGAAATTGTCAAATGAAGTAGATCAATCCTGAAAGATCAATCAGTTTCAGTAGGGAGGAAGAAACCTGGGACAACGCAAAAGATTTGAATGACGCTTTGCCATGGGTTTGCAATCCATTTAGTACTGTTCAAAACACTTTCGTGCATCAGCTAATTTAGTTATACTAAACCTTCTAAGGTAGTTAGTTATTATCATCCTTGTGGCCATGTTGCAGATGAGATAATGAGGACAAAAGAAATCAGATAACTTACAAGGTTCACACAGTAACAGTAAGACTGGATTCCAGACACAGGCAGCTTACTTCTAGAGTCTGAACTCTTAAGCACCGTGCCATATTGCATCTGCAAAGTGTGAGCACTAGGATAAATTAAGGAGATCATAGCACAGGCTGAGATGAACGTGGGGACACATCTCCGAGCCACTAGAACAAAGCTGCAGGGGCTTTTTAAAGGTTGCCCATAACCCTAGCTAAGGGCTGGGGAAGGAGTGGACAAAGGTGCATGTTAATTTCCTGTATTTGCCTGTATGTGTCACCTAATAGCGATGCCATCCACCCTCTCATGGTTTTTAACCCCTGATTATTTATATACGCCTTCTGAGAAGGCTACCCTGCTCCGTCCTCCCTGGCATTGACCCACATTTCCATATGCTCAGTTCTGCTCTCGACTGCCTCATTGTAGACTTTAATTTTTCTATTTGTACTTCATTTTTTATTCTCCTTACAATTGTTATTTATATCATCTGTCTCCCTTTTAATTTCGTTTTCTTTGTCTTGACATCTTGGCCTTCCTGCTCTAGTTTTATAGACGTTAAACAGATTCTAAAGCACTACTTTATTTCCTATAGTAAATCATTTTGAGAGAATCCTTCTTTCCCTAGGTCTTCAGGATGTTCTTCCCTTTCTCTGATTCTTCAGTGTTTCTCACTGGCTTCCTCTCGTGGTTGTTTCCTGCTCATTATCCTCAAGTAAGAACAAATCCATCGAGCCCATGTCTCCCAATACACTGGTGATAGATTCCCCTTAGCTCAATTCTCAGGGTGGTGGTTTTGAACTGTTTTCCAGATCCACAGCTGGACAGAGATTGATACGCACGAACAATTCCTGACCCAATGTCTCCCTGCCCCATCCATCCCACAACCAAGTTGCATCATATGTGGCTTGCTTATTTGAGGATGAATCTTCTCTCTCCCTACCACCTGGCTCTCTGATACTCAAAACTAGCATTCCCAATTCTTCTCCTCACCTCGCTTCCCTATCCTGCTTTGCCTGACTCTGGTTACTTGAGACCTAGTGCTTCTCAATCAGAAGGCAGGGGGTAGGGGTTGGGCTGAAGGGTCTATCCCTGCCTTTCAAGTTCCTGCTGCTTCTATTGGCCCAATGAAGGTGCCCATGACTGAGATTCTTCATCCCCACAAGCAGCCATGTGGTTGGTACAAATAAATCAACTGACAGGCCCACTTTTCCATGTTCTTGTGTTGCAAAAAGTCACAAAAGGCAATGTAAGATCAGCTAAAGCTTTTTCATGCTCATGAGAGACGATCACAACTTACTGTTTTCTTGGGTCTGGTTATAGGGCTTTTGTGTATGAGCATCACCTTCTGAAGGATTTCTCAAATGTTAGAATTTTAGTGAAAAATACATACTTTGGTTTCCCGGCGGGAGCCAGCTGTAATTAAGGGAGAGTAGGACATTCAGATACTGATTCTCCTGGGAACAACTGTCCACTTCAACTGAGCACAAGAAAATATAACTTGCTGGGCAGGTTGGCCAAACCAAAGCCAGCCAGATTAACCTAACCCAATTGTTGCTTTGGACTCAGGTTCCCACGTATACTAATGTGGTTATGAGTTAACTCTTTCCTGCCCAACATAAATGACATGCTGAAAGCTGGTGGAAAATGTCTCCAGACATTTTGGTTTATTGTAATAATCATGTATTCAACTGGGATTTTTTGAGGGCCTGCCTTTCTAGCCTGATGGCAAAAGTGAGCAGAATAGATACACCCCTTCTCTTATGGAGCCTATGAGCTAGTTGGAGAGACAGACATTAAGCAGACAAACACAAATACATAGAAAATTGTTGACCGGGGGAAATGCTACAGAGTCCACAGAGGAGGTACAGGGGGATAAAGACCAAAGCCGGAGTTCCGGTTGGCCTTTCCAAGGAAGGGGCATTTAGGGGGACCTGAAGTAGGAGTAATTCAGGCAATGAGTGAGGACAGAGAATATTCCAGGTTAAAAAGGGGAAAAAAAAAAATAAAAGTATTCCAGGTAGGGGGAACAGAATGTTCAAAGCAATGAGATAGGAAGACTTGGTATGCATAAGGGACTGAAAGAAGGCCAGCCAGTGTGCCTGCACCCTGGTGAGCAGGAAGGGCAGTCTTGAAGAGAAGACTAGGACATGAACAGCTATTGAGGGCATTTGAGACAATCAACAGAGATGAACAAATGGAGTAGCATGAGTGAGTGCTGATCTAACCCAACACGGTTCTGGGATTTTCTACACTATTCTATCACTGTGTCTTCCAGTCTCGCCTGTGTTTAAGAGATGCAGGGTAACCCAGCTTATGCTTTGGGATGGTCTGCCTGGTCCCTTCACCTCTGCATTCTCTAATCCATGCTGGAAGGCCTACTTAACCTTCGCATGTCGCCTGTTCTTCGACCATATTCTGGAAACACCTTGTCCTAAGCAAGGAGGTTCTTTGGAAATTGTCGATATTTCTTTGACTCTACATTGAGTAGAGTCAAAGCCTATCACCGGCCATCCCCCTCAGCCTATCACCGGCCATCCCGTTCCCTAGTGGTAATGGGATGGACTTACAATAATTGTGGCTTTGCTGGGATCACCTCCGATCACTTGATTGGCTCTAGCTCCCATTTTTGGGGAACTCATGTCCTTTCCACCTCATATTTTGACTAAAAGCCATGATCTTATTTTATAAACCACTGGGCCTTTTTTTGTTCAGAGCATCCAACTGCCCTCCTCATTCTGGAAAACCTCAACTGTTACAGTACTAGCATTTACATAAGACATCTTTAATCCTTCCAATACAATCTCTGGAAGTGTTCCTTAGAATCAAAACCTGATCTCTTCCAGTAGCACTTGAAACTAATTTCCTGTTATGTAGACCTTGGTAGGAACCAGACAATTTGGTCACAGCCCTCCTCGTGGAGACAATATTCAAGTTACAAAGAATAATTAAATCACCCTGTTCAGCTTTTCCTTTTCCCAGACTAATTTCAATCCGTTAAACTATTATTTTTTTTTTTTGGTCACACACTTAGACCTTACATATTTAAAGGGCTTTCAAGGACATATCTTATTACCCAGGGAAAAGGTTTCCAAAAACACTAACAGCCACAAGGACAACAATACCTTGCAACTTTATGGCACTTAACTTTTTTCCCAGTGCTTTTTTTATACATACATTATCGTATTTTGTCCGCTTAATGACTCTGTGAATTAGGGAGGGTGGATGCTATTATCTCCCTGGGGAAAAAAATAAAACAACTCAGCCTTGATTCACTCTGGTAAACTCAGGTTGGACCAACGTGAGGCTCCAACCACATCGCAGGCCTCCCTCCGAACCTTAGCTGACCGGCTCCTCTGAGCAATGCCTTTGTCTTTAACAAAGGTCACTCAAGGATAATAGCCAACACTTGTTGAGTACTTAATGTACGTCAGACACTGCACTGCATTAAGTGCTTGAGATGCATTTTATCTGTCAACCCTCAAAACAAAGGGTTCTATTATCCCCACTGTTCAAATGACCTAAATGAAGCTGAGAGAGGTTAAGGGACTTGCCCAGGACACCAACATGCTGCTGCACTCAAAACCAAACCCAACAAAGCCCACCCCTGCTCGCTATGGAACTTGGTGAAGACACAGTCTGGTCACCTTCTGGAATCTTCCTATAAAAAGCCCCTTTCTAGTAAATTCACAAAATGTGCTATGCGGCATCATGTGCTTTCTCTGGAGGAACGGATTTGTTGACTTTTGTGTCGTATTGTGTTTTTACTGTTTTTACTGAAAAGGTGTGTCCCAGTGGAAAATAGGACTTAGAAAACTCTGGCTTGGAATGTTCCCTGACCACCAGGGCCCGATGGGTTCAGAGGCAGCTCTGCCACAGAGCTGCCTGTGTGGCTTCACCCAAGCTGCTTACTCTGAGACTTCACTTATTTCTAAAATGGGGGTAGTAAGCAAATTTAGGGATTGTTGTGAGTGTTGGAACATTAATGTCTTTTTTTTTTTTCCACTTTCGCTTCCCAGAGTCCGAATACCACTTTTTTTTTAAAAAGTGAGCTCTATGCCCAATGTGGGACTCGAACTCACAACCCCAGGATCAAGAAGTCCCATGCTCTACTGACTGAGCCAGGCAGACTTCTCAAAATACCACTTACCTGGGAGGGAAAATCCTCATTATTTTAGTCTTGGTAAGAGTGAGGTCCCGACTTTAGATGTGGAAATTGAAGAGGGCTACATTACTAGCTAGGGATCCTGATTGTGATCAGAGTTAAGTGACCCTGAATGACAAAGCAGAAGACGGATAATTTACAGATTATTGGAGGGCTGAACAAAGGGGCTCAGGATAAAAAATGATGCCAAGGGTGCCTGGGTGGCTCAGGTGGTTGAGCGACTGCCTTAGGCTCAGGTCATGATCCTGGACTTCCGGGATCGAGTCCGGCATCGGGCTCCCAGCTCCTTGGGGAGTCCGCTTCTCCTTCTGACCTTCTCCTCCCTCGTGCTCTCTCTCACTCATTCTCTCTCAAATAAATAAATAATCTTAAAAAAAAAAAAAATGATGCCAAAACCTTGCTGGGGAGCTGGCACCACGAGGAAATTGTTGTTTTATCTCTGAGTTCTAGATGTGAGAGCTTGGATCCCATTACAGACTCAACTTTTTGCCTTGACTTGAATGCCACTTCTTCATGGGGAGCTTGACCTTGCAGCCAGCAACCCCACAAAATGTGAACACTCCACGCAAAACCTGTTTCCTCTATTGTCCCCTATTGATGTGGCGCTGAGGTCACATCTCTGGGCCAAGGCTGCAAAGGAACCTGAAGAAATAATTTTTCTGATTTCTACCTTGGGAAGATGAGACCCATGGGGGAGGAGGGCGATTACTTAGAGATCACAGGGTGATCAAAGGGTACTGGACAGCCATAAAACATAAGAAATATAAACTATCTATCAGAGGGATGATGTTCCCTTTGCATTCACTCAGGCAGCTAAGGCAAAAAAGCATGTGACCTAGGCTGAGCTAATTAAATGTTCCCATCAAGGACTTCGGAATCTGAGAGAGCAAAGCAGACACCCAGGTCAACTGGAGATTGCTCGTGGTGACCATGATAGAATTGGAAATTGGGGGCAACAACAGTGGCTTTCCAGGGATGATAGTACCCACAGGGGCATCCTAACCACCAGATTCTTTCCAAGACATAGCCTTGATTATGTTTACCTTCATAGCTTCCTTTAATTTCCACATTTATTGAGTCTGCTTTTCCATTGTTTCCATCAGTCCTGTGAGCTGTGCAATAACCTTCCAATAAAATCATTTATCTAGGGGCGCCTGGGTGGTTCAGTGGGTTAAGCCTCTGCCTTCAGCTCAGGTCATGATCCCAGGGTCCTGGGATCGAGCCCCCCCCCCAAAACCACCTGCCTCTCTGCCTACTTGTGATCTCTGTCTGTCAAATAAATAAATAAAATCTTAAAAAAAAAAAATCAGGGGTGCCTGGGTGGCTCAGTGGGTTGAGCCTCTGCCTACAGCTCAGGTCATGATCTCGGAGTCCTGGGATGGAGCCCCATACTGGGCTCCCTGCTCCGCGGGAAGCCTGCTTTTCCCTCTCCCACTCCCCCTGCTTGTATTCCCTCTCTCGCTGTGTCTCTGTCAAATAAATCAATAAAATCTTTAAATAAATAAATAAAAATAAGTTTAAAAACTTTTTAAAAATCATTTATCTAATATTGACAACACTCACTGGGACAGAAACTGGTCCCAGTGTGTAGGTTGTGGGCAAGAGGAGACCGATAGGGAAAAGGGAATAATCTGTGATTGGTTCTGGACTAACTGGGGCTATGAGAATCTGGCAGATTAAGGCATATGGTAGTCTTTTACATTTCTGGATCTAACGTGAGGATGTTAGGGAGGAAAAATTTTCTTTTATCCTTCAAGGTCTTCTAGCTGGTGCAAGAATTAAATCGACCCAAGACAGATTAACAGGAGGGAGGAAAAAAGTTTAATTACATGTGCACAGAGGCCCAATAATGAAATTATGACCTAAAAAAATGACCAAGGCAGGCAGTTTCTATGCTTTGTAGACAAGAGACAATAAATTTGTGAGGAATTGACAGGATAAAGGAAACTCACATTTGGGAGTTTAGAATTCCTTAGTAAGGAATTCTAAACAGCATTTGGGCTGGGGTAGTAAATTAGTAAAAAGTAACAAGGCTTATTTATACAGCCTCTTGGCTCTAAATTCCCTCTCTGGTGATGGGGGTGTCTCTTTACCTCCTGGTACAAGGAGGGTACATTTCACTTAGGAGATTTACTTCCTGCTTTCAGGGAGACAAAGGGAGTTCAGGGTATTCTTACAGTGGCTGATTCTTAAATAACATTTAATTTAAAATAATCAATATGCTAGAGTGGCACATTGGCCCCTACACTTGACTCCCCCACAGTGTGGAGCAAGTCTCTGACACTAAATGGGTATCCTGGGGTGCCTGGGGGCTCAGCTGGTTAAGCGTCTGCCTTTGGCTCAGGTCATGATGGGGTGGGGGGCGCTCAGTGTCCTCTGCTCCCTGCTCAGTGGGGAGTCTGCTTCTACCTCTCCCTCTGCCCATCCCCCCTCCTTGTGCTCTCTTGCTCACTCTCTCAAATAAATAAAATCTTTTAAAAAATAAAATAAAAAATCTTAAAAAAAAAAAAAAAGATGGGGGATATCCTACAATCCACCTCAATTCTGACACTCGATACCTGGAGACCCCACAGGTTAGGGCTCAGTCTTACAAGACTGCCCCCGCCCCCCCCACTTCAAATGCCCATCGCAAACTCAGGTTGTTACTTGTGCTTCTAACCAACTGGCTGGAAATTAGAGGTTCCCATGACCTCCTCCTCAGGTTTGATTAATTTGCTAGAGTAGCTCACGGAACGCAGAGGCACGGCTCACCCACTGGTTTATTATAAAAGGATGTAACTCAGTAACAGTAACCAAGGAAGAGATACAGAGGGTGAAGTCTGGGAAAAGAGCATGAAGCTTCCATGCCCTCTCCAGGTACCTCCAGGAGCTCTGTCACTATAAAGGCATGATTAAGTCATCAGCCAGGGGTGCCTGGGTGGCTCAGTGGGTTAATGCCTCTGCCTTCGGCTCAGGTCATGATCCCGGGGTCCTGGGATCAAGCCCCGCATTGGGCTCTCTGCTCAGCGGGGAGCCTGCTTCATCCTCTCTCTCTGCCTGCTTCTTTGCCTACTTGTGATCTCCATCTGTCAAATAAATAAATAAAATCTTAAAAAAAAAAAAAATCATCAGCCATTGGCAAATGATTGGCCCTCCAGCCCCTTTCCCCTTCCCTGAAAGTTCCCACCCCCAGGGATCAGGTGGGTTCTCTGGGCAACCAGTCCCATTTTTAGGTGCCATCCAAAAGTCTCCTCTTAACATAACAAAAGATGCCTTTATCTCTCTCCTCACTTGGTTAATTCCAGGAGTTGGAGGAGCTCCATGCCAGAAATGGGTTGAAGACCAAATGTATATTTCTTTTCCTATGTTACAATATCAGTCAGTCATGCAGTTAATTCAATCCGTGCAGTGCCCACTGAAAGACTAGTGAGCGTCCACTGCTACAGGCCAATCAATAAACTATTTTATTGAAATTGTCTGGGATACTTTGTTTAAACAAGAACTCCAACAGTCAAAAGTTTTATTTATTAATTTTTCTAGCATCCATGCATGCAGGACAAAGAGAATTATCAATAAGTCTCCTGGTTTTCTCAAAGAAACCTCACACGTATTTGCAGCCTTTATAAGTGAAGATGCTGCTCTGTATCTTATATTCAGGCAGCAAATAATTAAAGTAACAAAGACAATTGAGGCTTCTTTAGAAGTGAAAGGTAACACCCAGCCCGCTGAAACCATCTCATCTCAAGTTTGAGTGTTGTAAAGACTCCTTTGTTAAGAAAATATATTTGCACATACAGCATCATTGTACAAAATCCTATCTGCTTTTCTACAGCTGAAGCAAAAAGGTGAACATTTATCTCCTTATTTTTCTTGAGATTCCTTTCATCAGAGGTTAGAAAGGCCTGTGGTTTCAACCTAAACAATGAAATCACATCAGTTAGCAGGGGGGAGAGGGGGTGGGAGGGGGAAGAAGCTTAAAGCTAAAGGTATGGAAGAGAAAAAGGCCATAAAGAAATGTTTAGCAATTATCATATGAACACATCAAATTCTGTACTTACAAGAGCATGAGGGATTCGTGGACTACGGGTGGTTATGTGAAGAAATAGAACAACGTTCCCATATCTTCCTGTTTTTGGTCAAAATTCAGAAATCGGGGACTTTGGATGAGTGCAGCTGAGTAATCTCTTATCTATTGCAGCTGAAAACCAAAAGCGAACTATGATCCCGTGGATTACCAAAGCAACATCTGTTGAATTCACAGCATCACCAAGTGACTTTTGTATAAGGTGGGTTATTGTTAAGAGTGGGCCCCCAAGAGTGAGAAGGGGGGGGTATGTGAGAATTTAGAGCCTGAGGTGCTCCCAACCCTCAGTAATTCTCCCGCTAAACCCCAGGAAAAGCAGCCCTCCCTCCCCCAAGTTTGATGAGGCTGTTTTTCCTTTCTTGAAGGCCTAAGGGCATTCTCTTTGAAGAAGGAGGCATTTCTATGCTGGGCATCCATACCCATGAATACTGGGGTCCCAGCAGGCCTTGAGCTGCAAGTCCAATTTAAAAGTTAAGCCTGGGGGGAAAAGATGAGCCACAGAATAATTCTGATATGGGTTTACAGGCTGGAGATGCTGAATTCGGTGTGTAAGCTCCAACAACTGGGATTAGTTCTCATCGATGGCTTGCTTGGTTGGCTGAAATGCATGAACACGGACGGGGACACAGGACACACACACACACACAGACACACACACACATATACACACACGCACAGACTAGTCCCCAAATGGTCTTGAAGTCACAAATAAATTATTGGAACACTGCCCCAAACTCCAAGTGTACCTACCTCTTCTACCTTGTTGCTCACCTACACCTCACCTTTACAAAATCGTTAGATTTTTCCAGCGACAGAGGAGGAAACAATTGGAGTTTTGACAGACTCTCCATCTGGGTCTGCACTGTGTGCCTGAGCCAGCACTGGACCTGTTGAAAAACAAAATTTAACTGAGTACATCTGAACGTCTGATTGGTTTATTAAGCGATCCAGGAACCCAGCTGCACCCCAAGCAGCCAAGACGACGAGACGCTGGGAGGAGATGCACAAAAATGGAAGGGTTTTATAGGCAGGTTTTTTATAGGTGGGGCAGGAACATTATCAGCAAACAAAGAGGGATTGCTTCAGGCCAGGCCAGCTTTTTCTGGAGCGGAACCAAAGGCAGGGTTTTTGTCATGCAGATGACCTCACTGGGGCTGGTAGGAATTTCAGGTGGACTGTTAAAAGGTCACATTCCTGGGATGAATTGAAATAGGAATTAAGTCTGGTTTGCTGGCTGGGGGTGGGAGGTCAGGTAACAAATGGCTCCAATTTGAGCTTCTTTCTTTTTTAACATAGGGCTGTGGTGGTACTCATGGGTGGGCTTGGAGGATAGTGGGGTCGTGGCACTACCTGGGACATAGCTTTTGAGCAGAATTCATAGACCATTCTCAGTTGAATTGGTACTATTTTGGTTGCAAGTAGGTTTTTTTTTTTTAATTTCTTTGTTTTCTGTTTCTTAATATAGGAAAAATTGTTATGAGATTGGGTCCTTGAAGGGGCAGCCTTCAAGGAACTCTTATCTATCTTATTTTATTTTATCTTAATTTTGTGGCCCTCAACCTGATTAACCCGATTAAGGTGAAATTCTCCACTGTCCGGGTGGTGGTTGGAAATGGCCCCACCCCCAATAAGGAAACTGATAGGAGCAGGTGGTCCCTCCCTTTGGCCACTAAGATGTGACCACTTGATCCAGGTTGACCAATTAGAAGCTGCTGAATCCAAAGGATGACTCACTCTGAAATATGTCCTTGCCTGCTGCCTTAGCTCCCTAGTCCCCTTTCTTTCCTGCCAGTTTTTAGTTTGTGTTTGGTTTTTTAAAAATATTCATTCATTCATTCATTCAAGTAATCTCTACACCCACCATGAGGCTCAAACTCATGACCCTGAAATCAAGAGTCATGCTCTTCGCAGCTGAGCCAGCCAGGCACCCCCTGCCTGTTTTAGTTTGAGTTCACTGGTGAGGTAAGGAGGTCAGATCCAAGGACCCAGAGAGGGGTCCCCCAGGATGAGCCACAAAGATCCTCAGTGTCACGCAGGATAGAAATCAAATACCAGCCGAGAGGGAGAGAGAGCAGAGTTTATTGAATACCGTGAGTGATAGAGCATAGCAGACAGAGGATCTGGGAGACTCGGAAAGGAAAAGTGAGTCTCGCCCTCACTTGACGTTAGAGGTTTATAATCAAGAGAGGTCAGGGTGCATGTTCCTCCAGGAATCCAGGGTAGGGTCGGATCAAAGGCCAGTGTCAGGCCAAAAATAGGTGTTGCTCCCTACATCACCAAAGGCAGGGCATATTGCCACCTGCGCAACTGCGGTTTGTTTGAAGCTAATGTCCTAGAACATGCTCAGGGTCGAGTTCTTCGTAGGCGTCTTCAGGTATCTGGGGGCCTAGGATGAAACTTGGAGAATGATTAACTTTCTTGCCTCCCCCTTGGAGTGGGAATATAGCTTCTCTGGTTTACTCAGATGTGAGGGGGGAAAAAAGAACATAAGTAGGGCATTGCAGAAAAACAGCAGAGATGGAGACTTTCCAAAATGGGGTCCCTTCAGTTTCGCTGTCTCACCAGCTTTCTCCACTCCACTGCAGACCATCTGAATTCCTTCCCCAAATATCCAGGTCTGCTCATCTTACCCAGAAATGGATTCTGTTATTTGCAGCCCAAGCAATGTAAGTTACATTACTTGCAGGATGCTTGGCTCACCGGACGACCAGTAAATGGTAGAGAGAGTGACGATTGTCTTAGTTAACAACCCTTATGGTTTAGTTAATTGAAATCAAAAGTCCTCTAAGGCTCAAGTACAATTCTGTTGAGTCCATTCTGGAATAATCCCTTCATCCACTTAGTCATTCTGGTGATTTCTCTCTAGAAGCTCTCTTGGTCCTGTCAGTGTGTGATATGAACAAAATTACATGGTCATTCTTTCTACTGAAACCTGGGATTTCAGTACAACCCAGGAATCACTGCTGCTATCATTGATATTTTGGCCATCGAGTTTTGGCTGGATGGAGTAAACCTGAGCTACCTGTAACTCTAACATCCAGATATTCTACTTAAAATTTCCAAGGTCATTAACAAGTTTTTTTTAATCATTTTCATTAAGACTCTCAAGAGTAATATGTTGTTTTTTTTTTTTAAATCACATGACATCTTAGTTTCTATGTTAAAGACCTGAGTGTAGTTACTTCATTCATTAATTTTTGAAAACTGCCTCAAAACAGTCGTGATTGGTCTAAAAGTATAAAAAAATCATTGTTTAAGGGAGAGATGTCACTTCAATTGTGTGAACAAAACCTGACTTAAAAACTTCAGTGATCATTCATGGAAAAATCAATGTTGATCCAAGTGCCTAATCTGGTGATGAACTCCCTAAAAAAACCTATATAGTCTAGCTGCCAACAAACATGCTACTATTATACAATACAGAATTGCTCTGGGCAGGAAATTCAGTCTTTCTTGGATTTTTTTAAAGCATGATGCAGATTTACAGTTATGTCTCTAGCTCTCCAATTCTTGCCTCTGGTCCTTTCTGCTTCTTGGAAACACCTTGCTATTTATTCTGTCTCCTTTCCCGTGCAACGTCTTCCCACTCCACTTCCTAGGAGATCAGTTAGGGAGAAGAAAAGTCAGGGCCCTTATTGTCATGGTGATTTTGCAAGTAGAAATAGCTAGGGGTCCCCCTGGAAAAGAAAGAGGAGACAGACCTTTTTTGACATAAGAAAAGTCATTGGAGTCACCCACCCCACCACCCTGCCATCTTGTGACATAGCCTAATGGCACCACCTGCCCAGAGCACATTTCTTGCAGTACTTCCTGGGATATGATGAAATTGCAGATGAATAGACCTAGTGGTTAATAATTTTAAGGGAACAAAAGAATGTGGGACGCCTGGGTGGCTCAGTGGGTTAAACCTCTGCCTTCGGCTCAGGTCATGATCTCAGCGGGGAGCCTGCTTCCTCCTCTCTCTCTGCCTGCCTCTCTTCCTCCTTGTGATCTCTCTCTCCCTGTCAAATAAATAAATAAAATCTTTAAAAAATAAAAAAGAATGTCAGAACAGCCACTATCAGAGTGGAGGATAATCATATCCTCCTATGTCCCTAATCATAACAAGGACAATAAATCAGTGATAAAAATCCCAGTGCTGGTTCAAAAGTAAAGACTGGCCTGACAATGCACACTTTTTAGTTATCTTTGTAGGATTTCAACCCCTTTAAGCCATCAAATAACAGGCCAGTTGGAGCCAGAGAATAAATGACAGTCACTCTTGCCAGTCCAGGAGACTTTGATCAGCTGAGACCTGGAATCTGTCTCCTTAAGATGACTTTTGCCCCAGCTCCATGCTGAATTCCCCATTGCATGAGCCCCTTCGTGAATATGTGTGCACCCTTAGCTTCAAACTTCTCCAGTTTTGTTGTTCACGGAGACACTGCTTTGGGACATGTCCCTGCTGTTCTCCTTCACTCACTACAAATGAAACCCTTCTTTTCCTATTCTTTGGTTTGGTTGTGTCTTTTGGCTGGATATCCACCAAAAGGCAAACCCAGTTTGGAGTAACAGTTTCATTTGTATGGGGTTTATTTCCATGAAAGACTTAAATATTTCACAGTCTACTTTAGGTTCCTACACCCAGTTTCAATGGAGGGTGGGGGGGTGGGGAGAGGATGGTACTTGAGGTATTTGAGAATTCAACCCAATTACAGCACTGTCTATCCGGAGACAACATTAAATCTTGGAGGTGAAGGGCTCAGTCCTATAAGATGGCCCCTCCCCCCACCATTTCAGATGCCATTAACAAGTCCAGGTTGTCACCTGTGCTTCTGACCAACAAGATAAAGATCACAGGTCTCCATGACCTCCTCCTTGCATTTTTTTTTTAAGATTTTATTTTTTACTTATTTTAGAGAGAGAGAGTGCACAGGTGGGCAGAGAGTGAATCCCAAGCAGACTCCACACCAAGCACAGAGCCTCACACAGGGCTCAATCATGATCTGAGCTGAAACCAAGAGTCAGACACCCAACTGACTGAGCCACCTAGTCACCCCTCCTTGTGTTTGATTAATTTTCTAGAGTGGCTCACAGAGCTCAGACAAACATTTAACTTACTATGTCACTGGTTTACTGTGAAAAGATACAACTTAGGAACAGCCAGATGGAAGAGATACATAAGATAAGGTGTGGGGAAAGGGCTCAGAGCTTCCATGCTGTCTGATCACACCACTTCTTCCGGAATCTCCAAAGGCTATCCCAACATGGGATTTCTTTTGGGTTTTAGTGAGGGCTTCATGACATAGGCCTGATTGATTAAATCACTGGCCATTGGCTGTAGATTCAATTTCCAGTTCCTCTGCCCTCCCTGGAGGTTGGTGGGGGCGAGGGCTAAGGGATCAGAATGAAAGTTACAACCCTCTCACCATGTGGTTGGTTCTCCTGGCAACCAGCCACATCTTTAGGTAAGGCACAAAAGTCATGTCATTAGCATAACAAAACACACATTTATCTCACTCATCTCAAGGAAATTCCAAGGGTTTTAGGAGCTCTATGCCAGAAATGGGGGAAAAGACCATATATTTCTTTTTATAAATCACAATATCAAATTGTCCCTCACTGAATTTGTAGTGTAACTGGCTCTTCTTCCAGCCAGGGGGTCTTAAAGAAAGTTTAGAGTATCCATTGTCCATGGAAAGTTTCTGGTCACTGGCTATAAAAGGTTGGCCAGCAGGAAATTGCCTGAAGCAGTGTTTCTAAGCCTGCTCCCTTATCAACCCTAGCCCAGAACACCAGCTTTTTGTTAAATATTTATTTGTAAAACACTCCTAGGCTACTTTGTGTATCCTGCCAAAAGGGATCCTGGGAGGCCTGATTAATCTTTGGTTCTCTAAAGCAAAGCAACTCCTGCAAACCACTCAAAGTCAGTGGTACAGCATTTCCAAGATGGCGCCGGTACCTACTGCCAGAGTCGTTCTCCTTTCATCCTTGCAGGCAAAGCCCCAGCTCCAGGGGCAGATCCTAATTAGTCTACAACAGCCACTGAGTCATGGTCCTCTTGCCAGAAACTGGATTTAGAGGTAATGACTTAAGGCAGTTCTGGCCGATGAGGTAAGACGACTCTGCTGAAGGTTTGGGAGGGAGGCTTCATTACTGACAAAAAGAGGAAGAGGTGATCCCTCTCCTTCCTTCGGACATTGCTGTGTTTGCGGGTAAGACTAAGAATGGCGGCAACCACATCCTGTGGCCATGATCTCACCAAGGACAAAGCTAGCACCATGGTACAGTTGAATATTAGAAGAAATCTGGGCCCTTAATGTCATTGAACTTCGAATTAATTCTGAAGCCACCGTGTCTCAGAATCCTTGCAGTTTGAAAATTTTAAATGTCCTCATTTGTTTAGATTGGTTGAGTCAATGTTATCCGTTACTTGAAGCTGAAGGCATCCCAACACATGTATCTCAAGAGCTGGTCACTCATGCCCACCCCACCTCAACAAAACTGAGCTGTAATGATCAACTTTATAGTTTTTCGAATTCTACTATATATACAAATGTTTCTGTTTAGGGGGGCTTGAATGGCTCAGTTAGTTAAGCATCGGCCTTCTACTCAGGTCATGACTCAGGTCATGATCTCAGGGTGTTGGGATGGAGTCCTGTGTTGGGCTCCCTGCTTACTGTGGAGTCTGCTTCTCCTGCTCCCTCTACCCCATGCTTTCTCTCTCTCTCTCTGTCTCTCAGATAAATAAATAAAATCTTTGGGATTCCTGGGTGGCTCAGTGGGTTAGGTGTCTGCCTTTAGCTCAGGTCATGATCCTGGGGTCCTAGGATTGTGTTCCACTTCAGCTCCCTCCTCAGGGGGGAGACTTCTTATCTCTCTGTCTGCCACTCCCCCTGCTTGTTTTCTCTCTCTCTCTCTCTCTCTCTGACAAATAAATAAATAAAAATCTTAAAAATATTAATAAGATAAAATCTTTAAAAAAAAATGTTTGTTTAGTAGCTCACCGTGAACACCTGTCTGGCACTCAAAATCACATATAATATGTGGACACCCATCACTGATGTCCTAACTAGAGATGCAGGGGGATTAAATCCCGGGGGGAAAGTACTAACAACAACAGTCTGCTATGTTCCAGGTACTGTTCTAGGTGCTTTATATCTTGTGTTTTGAGGAGTTTTCGTGTTAAGAAAGAGATAAATAGGGTAGTAGCTTGAGAGTCAAGGGAGGATTTTATCCATAGTACTCATAAGATTTTCCTAACACTAGCCCAACATCCACAAAATTTTAAAACTCTTGATCCTCAGCCTTTGGAGGATCTACTCCAAGCAAAATTGTGTTTTAAGGGCTCACTCCCTAGTCTGAACTCATGTTGTAGTTGCCAAAATCCATTGCAGATAATCAGTGGTATCTGAGGGCAAAAGTGTAGAAGGTGGGGAGGGGAAATCTTCTTCGTTAAGTTTCACTAAGATGATAATCAGTCTGCTCCAGGACAATAGAATCTAATTCATCCTGAATTTAAACTCCACTGAGAGAAATTTCCCATCAAGTAGTTAATCTTGACATTATCCATTTGCTGTATCTGGGGGAGGAAGAGTGACCTACACGTCATGTCTCTTCTCTAAAAGTGGGCAAATCAGATTGGTTTGCCTTCTTGAAAGTTTGGAAACATGTGTTGCCCCTTGCTGTCTGTAATTCATGTCCCAACAGTTACTCTTCAACACTGCCCCCTCTCTCCCCGCCCCCCATGCCCCCAGCAAAGCCTCTGATGCTATTACTTCATGTAAAATGGCTCTTGCTAAGGTCACCATTGGCGTCCATCTTGCTGGATCCAATTCTCATTTCATATGACCTCTTAAGAGTAGGGATGGTGTCTACTGTACTTGAGAATTCTGGCACGTAGTAGGTACTCAATACATGATTGTGATTAAGTGAGTAAATATGCATTCTGTGTCACGTGATGTCTTGGGGACACTCAAGTCTAGAATTCAGAGTCCAGAGTTCTTGCCACTAAAACATACTTTGACAGAAGGAACCAAAAGCCACTTTTACTTCTCTACTTTTATAAACAACTCAGTCCAGGAGCACATTGACTCTAGGAGTCATTTTCCTTTTCCAACATCCTTCCCCTAAAATTCTATCCCCCAGCAAGCAGGTGCATGATGGAATGTTTTCAGAAAAGCTCTCACATGAACACCAGTTTTGTTTTGAGTCCCACACCCTACCCCAGTTCTTCCCATAGTGCCCTGAAAGAACAATTAAGCCCTGAATTCTTTACAAGAGGATGGGGGGGGGGGGGACCTGCTTTAAAAGCAAAAAGCGCCATTACCAATCACATAAACTGCCAACTAATTATTACAATGTACCAAATAGCCAAAAGCAGCAAGGATCTTTTGTAGAGCTGGCTTCAACAGCCAAGGATTGGGCCAAAAGACCCAGCTGGGAGGCCTTGCTGCTCTAACCAAAGGTAAGCTGCAATGTCCACATACCTTCCAACTTCACCACTTGGGCAGCAAATCAGATTTTTGCTGTTGTTGTTGTTGCTTTTTGCACAAAACCTCATGAAATCTCAGATAGAAACAAAGGCAATAGACTTCACAGCTTCTTTTGAAGGGAATGGCCTGATGCCATTGCCAGTATTTACAGGAAAGATAAATGTTAACTTATTTTAGAGAATGACTATGCTTGCCTATCAATCTGCATTTTATGGAGGCAGCATTCTAGTGCCCAGTGGCTAAAACAAATCGGGAAAGGTAGTCATCCTGAGAATCCAGAGGCGGAGCAGCTGGAGATGGCTTTTGAATGTCAGTCAAGGTCAGAGTTTGGAAAGAGACTGAGCAGTAGGTCTTCAAGATGAATCGTGGTCATCAATAGGAAAAAGAGCGATGAGGATAGAAGCCTGGGTGATTGGGGCCAGGTTGGAATGCTGTGCGCTGAGTGCAACCGGGGAGTGGGGTAGGGCAGAATCAGGTGACACTGGGCGTCGAAGTTCCATATTGGTGAATCAGGGAGTCACCCTTGTAGGACTGACTGCCAATGGCCACTTACTCCTACAAATACTTCTTCACATCTTGGGACATTATCCAGATGCACTGATAAGATGCAGCCAGCCCAGTGTTGCCCACTTACCTTTGTAGGTTTCTCTTTGCTGCAGAACCAAAGGATGAAGACAATCTGGTGCCTGCTTAGTTACGTGTCCTGGCTGCCTTTGGAATAAAACCAAAAATTTGCCTTTTGCCTTTGGGAGGGTTACTTTCCCTCTGAAGGACAAATATACTCTCAAATACATTTTGGCTAATTCTTCCAATTTTCTGTGTTCTGTAAACACTATGACAGCTTTCTAGCAGCCAAGCATGGATGTAGCAAAGTCTGAAATTTAGGGTAACAAAGTAGGACATCTCAAAATCAGACATCTTCTGAATTAATAACCTATTTTTGGAGATGATTTTTTTATGGTGACATCTCTAAGCTAATATTATACTTTTTATATTAAATCAGAGTCTTTGGGGAAAGCTGAACATTCACATTTCGTACAGACTCATACAGCCCTTAGCCTTGAAGTTTCCAAGGAACAGGGAAAACACAAGAATTCCCTTGATGATGATGGAACATGAATTTAGGGAGAGTTCAGGGGTGCTATATGTGGGGGTGTGGCTAGATGTTCCTGGTTATTTAGTAAGACCAAGGAAGGTGAGGGGGGTTCAGAGACTTAAATTAATTTCACTTGGGGGGGGGGGTGGAGCATCTCTTAATGCTGAAGGAAGGATTGGTTCTAACATCCAAGTTCTCCAGCCCATAGTGACCAGTACTCAGATTTCCCAACAAATGGGTCGAGTGTAGCTTCAGCAATTTGATTTTTTTTTTTAGATTTTATTGATTGATTGATTGATTTAGATTTTATTGATTGGTTGATTGATTGATTGAGGGGAGGGCAGTGAGAGGGGGAGAATTGCAAGCAGACTCCACGCTGAGTATAACACAGGGCTCAATCCCACGACCCTGAAATCATGACCTGAGTCAAAATTAAGAGTGAGATGCTTAATTGACTGAGACACCCAGGCACCCCTGGTTTTAGTAATTTTAGACACAGTACTACTGGTGTCCAAGTAGGCTATTGCTTTCTAAGAGGTCCATGAGTTGGGAGTCAGCCCCCTGGCACAAGGTGGGACTCAAGAGTAGGGTTGTTTGTTCTTCAAGGACAAGGATTGTGTTTAATCAGTCTCAGCATCCCCAGGGAATGTTTGTGAACAGACAAATGGATGAATGGCAAGGGACATAGTGCATAGCAGCCCATGTCCCAGTTGTAGGCTGGGAATGAGATACCAGGCATATTATTGGAACAGAAACTGGTTACAAGGGACAAAGGGTGGTTGTTGTCCTCAATATCCAGATGCTCTATGGGGACCATAGCTTAAGAATAGGCCTGGAACCCAGATGTCCAACAGAGGAAACTCAGATTCCGATGTACAGCAAAATGGCTTGAGGCCAAGTCTCCGACTAGAGCTCCCAGAGGGCCCCTGAGACACAGGTTGCAGGGGCAGCTCAAGAGGCTGCAGCTGTGGGCAAGAGGGCAGGGTCCGCAAAGCTGGGTGGACCCTCCCCAGGAACGAGGGGCAAGCTTCTGGTTGGTGCTGGGATATATCTGCCTGGACCTCCCATGATCCAGCAGCTAAAGGGGTAATTCCTGACACAGCAGAGTCTGGATCTGTTTGGGGCAGGGGGATGGGGGGAGGTTATTACAGGGTTTGAATATCATCCTTGAATGTACTTATCCCCAAGGTAAATCTAACCACGCATCAGCAGTAGATTGAGGGTAGGTGAATGATATCTTAAAAACTTTCATGGGGGTGTTTGGTGAAGAGAGACCAGCTACCCAATCTTCATTCTCCCGAAGCTCTGATTATCCAGATCCGTCCAAGAGAGAGTACATCTGTGGACTCAGAGCTGTCTGAAAAGCCTCATGTACCAACCACCACTGGCCCTTTGTTTCTTAGAGTTGTTTGTCACCTGAGAAAGCAAAGAAAACCAGATATGTGTCTTAGACCAGAGTGTGTTGGAACAGGAACTAAATTCTGGAAAGCTGAGGATTTCCTGTATGGAGGAACAAGCCAAACACAAGGTAGGAGCTCCATTGGTTTCCTAGTTTTTCCTTCTTCTGGATATAGGCTCACTTTTCACAGGGTCCTGTTCCTCCTTGCACACGGACACACGGCTCTATCAAGGGCAATCAGATCTTCTCTCAAAAGAAGTCGGGGTGCTGGAATTAATCTCATTCAGTCTCCCTAGGAAGTCCTGTGTCCCTGTCCCTGCTTCTTGTCCGATCATTCGGTTCTATCTCTGATTTGCTGAGTGACCTCATTGTCCTTCTAATAAAGGTCCCCTCCTTATTTCTGTTGCTCACATCCTGAGAATCCTGACTAATACACCCAAGATAGTGGGCAAAATATTCCGCAAGAAAAAGACACAAGTATACGATCATTAAAAACCACAAGCATACAATCATTAAAAATCACAAAAAAGTTAGACAAAGACACCTGGGTGGCCTCAGTCCATTAAGCATCTGCCTTCGGCTCAGGTCATGATTCCAGGGTCCTGGAATCAAGTCCGGAATCGGGCTCCCTGCTCAGCCGGGAGTCTGCTTCTCTCTCTGCCCCTCTCCCCCTCTCGTGTGTTCTCTTGCTCTCACTCTCTCAAGTAAATAAATAAAATCTTTAACAAGCAAAACAACCAAACAAAAAAACCCACATTGACCATTATTTTACACTGATGTAGACCAGTCAGTAGTTTTGTTAGTTGGATTTGAACTTTGGGGATTATGGAAATCAGTGTTTCTGCATCCAAAATACTGTCGGCTGAACATTCCTTAAATATAGTTACACTTAAAATGAGCTTGCCTTCTATGCTGTGTTGCCATTGTCTTTTTGTCACTTTGTCAGAAACCTTAGGAAAAGAACAAAAACGGGGTACTATTGAGAGGCTGAATGCTGATAGACAGAGTCACAGTGAACCAGCCCATGTCTGACACCTTTTCAGGGAGCTCTAGTTATGTACTAATTCATTCCCTGCAGAACAATTTACTTTAAGCTTTTCTCTTATCCTCAGAAGAATTTGGGGGCGACAAGCACCTTCTGAGCTGACTCTAGGTGCTCAAATTGGCGGTGTGTGGGGGGCTGGGCGGGCGGGGGTGGGGGGGAGTCCTGGAATAGCAGGAGGAGAAATTAGCAAGGACCAGGTAACTCAAGTTTACAAAACAGTGAATGGAGAAACCAGCAGTTTTAAGATGCTGATCATTTATTTTGACAGGTATAGTTTATGTCTGCTCATTTATAATAATTATGCATTGTGGAGACTCATTCTCCTGCCCCCCTCTGCCTCAGTGCTGAGAGCAGTTAAAAGTAAATTTGGCAAGTCTGTGGGGGGAATGAGATAATGGGTGTTAATGACCAAATGGGAAATCTATACTGGAACCACTTACTGTGAGGGCGGCACATGGATCCTTGAAAGGGTGCTGTCAGGCTTTGAAAGAACAGTTCTAAAACTCTTGGTTTGGTTTGGTTTTGTTTTCTCCCATTAACATGTTTTTATTTCTTATTACTCTCTCCTCCCCCAAGAAGACAGAATCTTTTGGGTTCCGAGTTCAGAATGATATGGATTCTTGGACAAGATCAATATAGATGTTTCGGAAGGTCCTGGGATGTTTATTATTTTGGGCGGGGAATTTGGGGATTCATTGGGGGGTAATTTTGGTTTATCACGTGGACCCTGGAGCCCAGGAGGTTTCCAAGCTCTGCTACCTACTAAACGTGCTACTGCAACTTAGTTTTGCTGTCAGTAACATGAGGATGATGATGGTGGCTACCGCAAAGTTTTATTAGCAGGATTTAATTAGATAATATAAATAGAAGTGCTTAGAGCAGTGCCTGTCACATGTTAAACACTATATATGTGTTTCTTTTTCTTCATCCTCTTCTTCTTCCTCTTCCTCTTCTTCCTCCTCTTTTTTTCCTCCTCTTCCCCTCCTCCTCCTCCATCTCCTTCTTCCTCTTCTTCTCCCCCTTCCCCACTCCCCTCCCCTCTTCTGTTCCCCTCCCCCTCCTCTTTTTTTTTC